>PVJA010007257.1:0-69437 GCA_004027025.1 Myocastor coypus | reverse complement strand
ACTTGCCTTCTCTACACTGTCCCATCCTCTCTGACTCTGCTCTTCTTCCCTCCCTCTTACAGGACAGGACCCTGTGATTACATAGTACCCGTCTGAGTAATCCAGGATCATCTCCTCACCAAAGTCCCTAATCATGTCTGAGAAGCTTCTTTTCCAATGCAGGGTAGCAAAATCACAAGTTGTGAGAATCTGACTGTAGGTAGTGTGTGTGTGTGTGTGTGTGTCTGTGTGTGTGTGTGTGTGTGTAGTGTCGCTTTATACTGCCTATCACAGACACAATCTCCACAGAGACTTCAGCTGAATGTACCTGGAGCCTGGAGACTGGATGTGAGGACACTTTGCACCTCTGCATGGGATGAGTCATTGGGTGTGGGCCTGCTGTTTCTAGGCAATCCCTAGGAGCGCTGACAGCCCTCCTCTGCCTACTGAGAGAAGTCCTTTATGTGTGAGGGGTTCTGGGTGGCCCATCTGTGACTTCCGCACAGTACCTCCCCTCTCCTCTCTTCTCCTCTGGCCCCACAGGCTTCCACCCCAGGATGTTTGCCCCCTTTTTTTCCTTCCTGCACATGTCCTTCTCACTACTTCCTCCAGGAAGCCTTCCCCAACTCTCGTGCTAAGGTTATTTCCGTCAAAGCCGGGAGAAGGGCTACGATGCTTGAGGACACTGCTCTTTAGGTTTAGGGCTTGGTAAGGCAGCGATGGGGGTTGATTTTGCTCAGCACTCCTGCACTGGGCACGGTAGCTCTCACACCTGTTGGTACTCAGAATATGTCTGTTGCACAAAGGGAGGAAAATGCCTTCTGCTTTCTTGCTAAGTGGCCCCATTGTACTTGGTAGTCTGGGTCATGTGGTGCTTACACACCGGCCTACTTAATGACTACATAGCCTGCTCCTGATGCTTTGGTCATCCACATGACGCCTAGTTCTATCCCTCTACCTAGGGACAGTTTTGAGAGGTGGAACGCCTGGTCTCACAAGTTTCTGAGGATGGGACAAAGAACAGAGGAGAGGCCAAGGCCCCCCTGGGCAGGAGGACCCATCACGAGCTCCCTGGCTGCTGCTGTGGGTACAGAAAGAACGCAGGAGGTGGATACACCTCCTGGGGACACAGAGCAGCCCACACAGGCAGCAGAATTACCCTTGCAGAGCGAGCCTGGGTGGCGCTCAGGTCCTAGGGGGCCTTGAGCGCTGCCATCCACCTGTGTGTGTCTATCTTTCAGACTTCAGAAGGTCTTCTTCGCTTAAAGTGGTCACCATTGGTTTATGAGTTTTCCATATTTGCTACCAAAGGGCACCAGCTGTAACAAGTTTTAATTCTGTTACTGTTGTCTAGGTTGGGACTTCTGCATTCTCTCCTTGGGAAATGATTGAGATGTAGGATTGTGGGTGTCAGGGTGTGATGCTCTGCAAGGGGCATGTATTCTGTGGGGTGCAAAATTATATTCATGCTAAATACACTGACGTTAGCTTGAATCCACTGTGCTCAGTGGCTCTGTTTGGTTCATAGCAGCATCGGGTGGGCTTTGGGGATTCTGCAGACTGGGCAGGGGGAAGCGTGGACAGTGGCTCAGTCCCAGGGCCAGACATTAGACCCGGGGCCTGGGAGGTTTATGGATAGAGCAGCACTCCACAGTAGGGCATCGCTTACAAAGGAAGTCAAGAGAAGGGGAGAGGTGAGGAGGGGGAAGAGCCTGGGGCCTGTGCAGCCGCTGAGGCCTGTGGCCAAGGCTGCTGCAGGCCAGTGTTTCCACAGGAGTAGTGGGAGCTCTCATGACTGCCGGGGCACCTGAGGGTGAGTGAAGGATGACCCCACCCTGCCCCACTGTAGTCCTGGGGTACCAGGCTGGGAACACAGGGATGGCATTGCCGCGGGAATGCTCAGCACACAATGTGACCCAGGTGACCGGTCCAGATATCAGGATGTGTGCAGCTGGCTTCTGCCCAGGACTGGATGTTTACTTCTCTTCATCTTTGTCTCTGCTGAAACCCAAACCCCCAAGACAATGGCATGAGGAGGGAAGGTTCTACTTAACCTGTGTTACCACCCCTTTCCCTGCCTGTGGGGCATGGGGTGTACACGGCAGCTCCCCCAAGGGCTTGTGCCCACTGCTTCCTCCAGTCCCATCCCCCTGAGGTGGTCCTGATTCATGCCCTCTCACCTAGGGGTTTGATGTCACCATACCTGCCCAGAAAACCCAGTCACTGCACTCCCCAGGCAGGGTTCCCCAAGTGCCACCCCCATCCCTGCCTCCTGGTCACATTGGCCTCCCTGCTCACTCTTTGCTGACCTCTTTAGGCCCAGGATCTCAGGCTACAAGTCCATGCAGAGTCAACCTCTGAAAAATGATGGCAAGCCCTTGTCCCTGTGCCATTAATTCTCCCGAGACCGAGGCCTTTCCCCCAGGGAGGGCATGGTGACAGATTGCACCTGCTCTGCCTCTTGAGGACTTTGGCTGGTGGGAGGCATTGACAGCGTTTCCCAAGTGAAACGCCAGGTGGAGATTAATGATCCCTGATTCGGCTCTGGGTGCACCTGGTCTGAGCACAGCCTGGGCCCTGGGCCTGCAGCACCTTCGATTCCTCGCACCACCCACCCTGGTCTGCCCGGCCCTTTTCAGAGCAGCAGAGCAGCTCACACATTCTCTGCTCTGCTTGGGTTCCCAGGATCTCCCAGAAATGGTTGTCTCAGCTTCATGCCTGAAACCTCAAACACAAATAATTTTCAATTTGCCTGGGAGTTTCAAACGCACAATCCAATGTTAAATAATAGATTAGATGCCTCCGGGAGAGAAACAGGATTTAAGAAGAAGAAATAAATAAAAGGAAAAGTAAAATTCAGCCCATGGGTTTGGAGAATAAGCAGGCAGCTTCTTCTCCTGGCCCAGATTCACGGGCCTCCTCCCTTCTTCCCTGGATGGGACAGCAAGTCTCTGGGTGTTACCACCCCTCTGCCTTGGCCTTCCCACAAGAGGGCTCCTGGCATTAGCAGCCCTGTGTTCCACCCCAGCTGGTGGTGGCCAGATTCACTCACTGGGCTCCACACCTCTGCCCCAGGTGCTGCAACCCTTGGAGAAGCCTGACTGGTAGCCCTGGCAACAACCACCCACCCAGGCAGACGGGAACTGATACACAGGATGTCACAAGCAGCACTCAGGCAGTCACGGACAGGCTGGCACAGGTGCTAGCATGGCAGACAGAGGCAGGTAAATGGGCAGGAGCTGATTAAGCTGGCACAGACACCAGTGTGGGATGACTGTGGCTTCATTCACAGGACGGTGAAGAAGGTATGTCTACGGGACAGGATCTGTCTACCATCCCTGCCGTCCAGGTCATCGGCAGCTGGTGACCTTTCCCTCTGCCCAGTGTAACCACCCCTCCATTGGCTCTAGTCTGTCTGGTCACCATGGGAGGTGGCACCTTGTTCATGGTCACAGGTTCCCTCCTCGTCCTGACTATTCCTCTTGAGTTGTAGCTCTCTGTCCCCGCACCTCCTCTATTACACATGCCTGGGAGGATCGAGCTTACGCCCTTGTCATGCTGTCCATGAGCAGGATGGCACATGGGGGACCTGGAGCTTCCATCCTAAGAAACTTCAAGTGGGCACCCTTAGTGCCTGGGGTGTCTCTCTCTTTCCAGGCAGAGCATGGCCTTCTCTTGCTGCAGTGATCAGCAAATTTATAATCTGTTGTACCAAGTCCTGCTTACTTCCTTGGAATACCAAAGAGACAGTAGTGGGTGGGAACAAGGACACCAGGCCAAAGCACTGGGCTTTGAGCCCTGCAGCTTCACCTTAATAGCTGTGTGGCCTTGGACAAGTTACTTAACCCATCTGTGTCTCAATGTTCTTATCTATAAAGAAAGGATATAATTATAGTCACCTATCTTACAAGATTGTAGTGAAGGTTAAAAGGATAACCTATTTGAAGACACACACATTTAGATATATAACTTAGGTGTAACATTTGTAGTATTTATAATTAAGTTACATTCTAGTTATATAATAATTTATACTAAATAATCTTATGTAATTTTTATTTAAAATTCAGATGTATAGACATTACATAGCAGTATGTAATATAGAAATAAGATTTTATATATGCTATGTGTATTTCATATGTATCTGAAATACTTACAGTAGCACCAAGGAAACTGCCAAATAAGTAAATAGCACAATGATTGCTTCAGGGGCTGTGGCAGGAGGGAGCACTGATTTGTGTGAGGGTGACAGTCCTGGAGAGGAGGTTTACTTATTTATTGATTTATTTGGTACAGGGTCTCACTGTGCAGTTCATACTCACAATGATCCTCAGCACTGGATTATAGGTGTGTGCCACCATGCCCAGTTTCAGGCCAGCGTGGTAGGCAGGCATGGAATGCAGTATCAGGGATTGAACTTGAGTCCTTGTGCTTGCCAGGCAGGTGCTCAGACCCCTGAGCTATTTCCCCAGCCAGCCCTGGAGAGAGAGGGAGGAGGAATCTGGATTCTAGCACCCTTGGGAGGCAGCATACAAGGGAAGAAGGTGGGCTTGGTGGCGTGTGGACAGCCTGGGAAAGGCGTGGCCAGAGGTCTGTGTGTGTGTGTGTGTGTGTGTATGTGTGTGTGTGTGTGTGTCCAGCAGAGGGGCAAACTTGGGAGTGTGGCACAAGTGTGTACTGAGCTCCCCCAGGGCTGTGCAGGCCAGTGAGGGGTGGGGGGCTATGGGACCCAGAATGAGGGGCAGCTGAAGATAGCTTTTCAACTCACAGGTGGGCAGTGGGTAGAAAGCTGGGGGTTTGGCATCCACAGGGTGAAAGGAGGCTGAGGAGTGAGTCAGCAGAATGTTTTCTGGGAGGAAAGGACCGGAAGGGGGCACAGGATGGAGGGCATGTGGGGCTGGTTTTTGCTGTGGGGTTAAATCCAGGGCCTTCCCAAAGAGCACCATGCCCAGCCCTATCTATTTGCTTATTTATAAACGTGGTTTTGCTAAGTTGCTACACTGCTCAGGCTGGGCTCAAATTTGTGATCTTCATGCTTCAGCTTAAGTCCTGGGACTGCAAGCATGTGCCACCACACCAGAATAGTGTTTCTGTTTCATAGAGTGACTTTAGTTTGTTTTCTGCGGATGGGAAAGCTGGAGGAGCCTGGGTACGTGCCTGCTGATGCTTTTTTTTAAGAATTTTTTTATTTTTTTTTTTCTTGTTTCAGAACTTTTGTTTGTTTATTTATTTTTATGGCCGGCTCAGCCTGCCCTGAGGGCAGGGCTGGTGCAGCATGTGGTGCCGAGGATCGAACCACGGTCCCTGCCGCGGTCCCTGCCATGGTCCCTGCAGCTGCCTAAGCTTTCCTAAGCAGGCCCTTTAGACCACTGAGCCATCCTGCCAGGCCCCACCAAACACATTTTTTTAAAAGCTGTTTTTAGATATACAGACATATTTAACACTGTACAACTTTTAACATGCAACAAGTTTAATAATCCTTAAGAACCAGCTGATGCTTGTTATAGGAGAAGATACTGAGACTGGGGTCCAGGCCACATGTGTGCAGGTGTGTCTGTATGTGTGTGTATGTGCACAGGTTCATAAGTACACGTGTGTGTTTGTGTCCATCTCTTGGTGTCTGGGTGCGTGTCTTGTGTGTTGATGCCTGTGTATCTGTGTGTCCACGTATCTGCATGCACGTGTGTGTGCTCTAGGTGAGGTCAGAGAAGGCCTGGCATGGGTCTTGGAAAAGATGTACCCCAGTGGGTGATGCCGCCCTGTCCTAGGCCCATGTTAGCGGGAGGGGCACTGGAAAGCTCAGTATTAGGACAGGAGAGCCCCAGGAGCTGGTGGGCTTGGGAGTAGCTTCCGGGGTCAGCCCAGAAACGTTGGAGAGGTCAGATCCGAGCACCCCCATGATAGGGTGGCTGGGAATGCAGCCTCCTTCAGGCCTAGAGAGCTGCCTAGAGTTGCGCACCGTAGTAGTGTTGCCGCCACCTTGTGGCAGAGTCTGGGATTTCCGGGCCCTGCTCAGGAGTAGGGCCTTAGCTCCACCTGGTGATTTCATATGGTTTCTGCGCCTGTGGTGACTTCAGGAGCACTGAGCGGAGCTGGGTGGACGGGCACAAGAGCGAGGGGAGCAGCTGCACCACTCTGCCTGGAACTCTAGATCTTGCGGCAACTCCTGAGCTCTGTCCAGGCCATTCTGTGCCTCTGCCACCTCGTGTGTAAAGCAGGGTGAGGCACGCATAGACAAGGTTGTTGGTAGAGGGGTATCAAACCGAGGAAGGGCCTGACAGCCACACACTTTGGTTCTGAGCTCGCGGCAGCGCCGCAGAGGCTCCAACTTTGGGAAAGGCTCACTTCTGCCCTCCCCTCAAATCTTCAAGTCCCCTAGCCTGCTCTCCTTACCCTCCTCTTCCCGAGAGTGGGGAAAGGGTGAGAGTGGCCTCGGTCCAGCCCAGCCCCCCCAGTCTCTCCTGCGGTCCTCTCATAGCCGAATTCCTTTTGCGAAAAGACTGGGCAGTGCGAAGGAAACTAAGGGAGCAGCGCGAGCGGGGCCAAGGGTACCAGAGCCCCTGGCCTGATCTGCAGAGCAGCCGGCGCGCGCACTGTCCTCTCCCTACACCCAGGGGCGCCTGCTTGCTTCCCATTCCGGGGTGGCCTACACACAGGTCCACCTGTCAGAGTCTCACAGCCAGTGTTTTCCCAGACTCAAGGCCCATGGGGCTCTCAGGCTTCAGGACAGACCTTAGGCTTTGGGATATCTGTTCTCTCCGCCCATCAGAGAGCAGGACCCACAAACAGGGAGGTTGCAGCCAGGCAAGGACAAAGGCTGGTAGGAACTTCAATGGGGATTACCCTAGAGAGGCCCAGTAGGAGGGGGTTGCATGGGGATTTAGGTAGCTATTGTTTTTGGTTTTTTGAGACAGGGACATGTTATGTAGTTCAGGCTGGTTTTGAACTCACTTTTAGCCTAGCGTGGCCTCAAATTGTCCATAATCCTCCTGCCTCAGCCTCCCGAGGGCTGGGATTATAGGTGTGTGACACAACATGTGGCCATTCTGAACAGTTATTCTAAACTGATGGACCTAACTTGACCCCTGGAACCTGTCAGGGGACCTGTCTTAACTCCTTAATCCAATAGTCCCTCCAGCTTACACCTGCAGCAGGGTAAGCAAATGGGACAGGGCAGAGGAGGGAAAAATGAAGGGCAGGCTAGGGGCCAGTGATCTACCAGATAGTCCCAGAGGGAAGAGAGGACCTAGGCTGTCCATAGTCCCATCCCAGTCCTATGTACACGGGCTCATACATGTATCCATACCTGTCACAGGGACACTTGTGTAGACATACGTATACACAGACACACTGGCTCACATCTACCCAGCCCCAGGCCCAATCCTCCTTCCTCGTCCCAGGCACGCCTGTGTGCTCTCGCTTGTGTCAATGGTCAGTCTGTCTCCCTAATCCCTGTGAGGCTTCAGTTGGCCCTGGGGCCAGGAGCTGCATCTGGCACCACCCCAGTGAGTTTCAGGGGAGGCTTCAGGGTTGGGGCTTTGGCCTTCAGGCAGAGGTCATGCCGGGGCCACCAAGGGCCGCCTGTGCTCATTTCCTGGACTGTTTCTGGTCATCACATCCAAAAGGAAGCTGCTTAGATGGGTGTGTCAAGTGTGTGCAGGCCTAGCTGAGAGCTGACACATGAGCATGTCTTATGCCACTCCCTCCATGTGCACACACGTGTACACATTCACACACTCACACTGGGCTGGCCCAGGGCAATCCTGATTGTCTCTGAGCTGCATGGAGAGAGTCATCCTCACCCTGAAGGATGCCCCAGCTGCGCCTTCAGGTGTGCCTTGGTTGAGCAGATGGCATCTGACGCTCTGCCTTAGGATTCACCAAATGCACTCATGACTAGGGACAATTTCTGACCATGAATACAGTCTTGCTTTGAACGCCAGATGCTAGGAGCAGCTACTTTGGGGTCACTGCCAGCCAGGCCCCTCCCACTCACCTCTCACATGGGGCCTGACCTATCACAGGTCAGTCTTGGGGCTTTCTGAGCCAATGGGATCTGCCTCCCTGCATTCTGTGTGTCCCTGGAGTCCCTCAAGCCCTAACTGTCGGTAGTCTCCTTCCTGAGCCTCTGTGAGATGGTCCACAGCACTTCTGGCTGGAATCTACTTCTGGCCTCTCCCCTACTCAGAGCTCCTGGAGGAAGGTGGCCCCAAGGAGACAGGAGGCAGCTTCAGCACTATCCCCGCTGTGTGAGTTCCAAAGTCCTTAGATGGGGCAGACAGGGAGGTGGAGCAGCCCCCACGGCTGTGAGCTTGGCTGTTCCCAGCAGTACCTTGGTTTCCTCTCAGGCACCCCATAACATCTCAAGTCAGGGTGAGCAGAGAGAGCACATGCTCCTGAGAAGGGCCCCAGAAACACACTGAGAAAGATCGAGAAGGTAGGCAGAGACTCCTGACAGACCCAGGTGGAGACAGAGCCCCACAGTCAGGTAACACTTCCCTCAGGTTACAGACCAAATCCACACACAGCCATGGTCACATCCACACTGTAAATTCCAACACACACTGCCTCAGAGACCTTGTGGTACCACACTGGCTTCTGCTACACTCAGAACCGTATCTGGTATAAAAGCCTGTGTGTGTCGGGGTGGGGGGCGGTGGAGTTTTCTCCACTTCTTCAGCCTCACAGCTGTTTCATCAGCTCGGCCACCCTGCAGCCCTCAGGTTATCTGGTCAGGTGAATGGGCCTGGGCTGCAGTCAAGGTCAGATAACAGCTTGAGGCCAAAGCCCTGCTTAGTTCAGGGTTTGACCTCGCTCATTAACAGAAAGCCACCTCCATCGGGACCTGTGCACAGTGCCCAGGGCAGCCCCAGACGGCAGCTTGCTGAGAGCTCCCCATTGTTCCAGGGGTCCTCAGGCAGCACACTGAGTAAGCCTCACTGCAGACAGGACCTCTTCTTCCCACACAGGCTGCCCTGGACATCCCTGTAGCAGGATCCCTGGGCCTGATCCGTGTTGTCCTGAGAAAGTCAGGAAGTCCAGAAAGCAGGGGACAAGTTCTGCAGGTTTCCATAGCACCATACAAATAGACACCACTACTCTGAAAACCAAGTGCTTTATTCAGAACCTCCCACCAGGTCATAGAAAAGCTGCAAACCACATGGTTTGTACAAGGCAAAGGCTAAGGACTGCAGGACATCCCTTACCACTGGGGCCCTCAGCCCTACGGCCCCAGGCTTCCCTGGTCATTGTAGTTCTTAGCTGAGCTCCTGGAGGAGCACGTCCTCACACCTCCCTTGGCCAAGGAGTAAGGAAGTGGGTATGGGACAATGGACAAGGTCAATGTCCCCCACCCAGGGCCTGCTATGCCTCACAGTCACGGCTCCTGACATTCTCAGAGCTCTGTTGCCGTGGCCACATCTCAACTCTGGATGCCAAGCCCTGGAGAGTGGGCAGGGCGGGCCGTCCTCGCCAGCGAGCCCTGCCCCTCACTCAGTACAGGTCCGCGAAGGGCTTGGAGTAGTTAAACATCAGGTAGTCCATGTAGTAGAAGTCGTAAGCGCGCTGCCGCTGAAGGGCGGAGAGCTGCGCGAAGTACTGATGGGTGATCCTCGAGGTTGTGCGCGCCTCCTGCGAGTGCCGGTCCTTGAACCGCGGGAACGTCAGGTTGTGCGGGGCTCGGATGAGGCTCAGGAAGAAGTTGGCGTCGTCCTCCATGCTCTCAAACTTGCCCACAAAGTCATAGTCAATGAGGCAGGGGCTACACAGCCGGCTGACGTGGTCCCAGTGGATGTCCATGCCCACAGGCCGGTGCACATCCAGCAGATACTGGACGAACTCGGGGAAACGCACGCCGGAGCCTGTCCGCAGTGCCTCTCTAGAGGCATTTGCCCGGTACCGGGCCAGGATGGCCTTGCCAAAGACGGGGTGGTAGTAGCTGTTCGGGTGCTCGAACTTGTCCCGGAAAGCTGAGACCAGCCTCTCAAAGGGCTCACGCACGAAGAGCATCTTGGTGTAAGTGCCCAGGCGGTGCAGGATGCCTTGACGGTCGAAGGTGTCCAGCCGCTTGAGGGCGCTGCCGTAGTGAACCGTGTTGTGCTGGATGTCCGTGGTGGACGAGGCCAACCCGGCCAGCACCATGAGCACGCGCTTCCAGTTGGAGCAGCCCGCCTTCGGCACCTCGCAGTACAGCACGCGGTGGCGGTCTTCCACAAAGATGCGTGACACATGGCGGGACGTGACGGGCCTGCGGCTGCTGCTCGCTCGGTACTTCGCACAAGCCTCCCTCATCACCCGCTTGCGCTCCTGCTGGCTCTGGTGCAGGCTAACCCAGTGGCTGTCCAGGTCCCGGGGTCCTGGGCGCACAAGCATCTTGGAGGAGCTGTTGGCCACGACTGCCACTGCAGCTGGCATCTTTTTGATTAGCAGTCGCCTCCGTCGCTGCCGGAGTCGCTGATGGGCCCCACTCTTCGGATGGAGTTGAGGCTGGTCTGGGACCTGCAGTCTGAGGTCTCTTGGGGCCTGGCTGGACAGATCTCGTGTGACTCTCTCTGTGGACACTTTCATGTTGCCATCACGGGAACTACCTGGTTGGAGGTCCTGGGATAACGAGATGGTTATCAAGGTAGATGGCGCAGCTGGGCACAGAGGTCTGACAAGTCACACTGTTGTTAGGGCTAGAGTTTCTGCCCTTTCTGCAGCCTGAGATTTCCTGGCAAAAGGCAGGGGTGGCCCCCTAATCTGAGTCTTGGTCCAGATGCAGCATAATCTGGCCACCAGCATGGGGCTTGATTTTTTTTTTTTTTTTTTTTTGTACCGGAAATAGAACTGAGGACCTGGCACTTGCCAGGCAGGCTGAGCTACATAGGTCAGCAGCATAAGTGCCTGCCTGCCTGGCAAGCGCCAGGTCCTCAGTTCTATTTCTGGCACCAAAAGAAAAAAAAAAGTAATATATCTCTAGCCCCGTGTGGGGCTTGAGATGGAAGTGCTATCTCAGCCACAAGATGGTGTGCTCCTCCCAGGAACCTGGCCTGGGTGGACAGTGTGAGCCTGCGGCCTGCAGGAGGCCGGCTCAGATTTACCGTGTCAATTAGCACAGACTGAAAGAGCCATCTAACAGAAAAGGGAAATCCATAGATCCAAAGCTCTGGGCTTTGTTCCCAAGGCTCATGGAAAGGACTGGACACATTTTTCTTTTTAAGGATAGAGTTCACATGAGCTCTGAATTTTCTTTCCTGTCCTCCTCAACTTTCTTCGGGCTGTGTGCACTGGGCTGAGATTTATCTGACTCTCAGAACTTACCTTGTAGGGCTGCTGTGGCCTGATGTGGAACTTTATTCCTAAAAAGCAAACACAGAGAAGGTCAGGATTAACAGCAGAAGTGCCACGTGGCTCTCAGGGACCTGCTAACAGGCTCTTTCCCTGTGATACCCAGTGGAGGGAGCTTGGGCTAGGCTCTGTGGAAAGGCAATTTAGGGCTGTGTGTCCCCTTTCCAGTGGAAAATGAGGTTGCCACCATGTCATGGCTCCATCAACTCCCAGCTGGTGCTAACGTCTCTGCATCGCTGGTACGACCTGCAGGTCTGGGCAGGCGTCCTGTCCAAGCGGACCCACATACCTGCCCAGTGTTAAAGTCAGGGGTCTCAGGCCATCCTTACCTCATGCTATGCTGCTGCTGAGTCACAGTGAAAGGACCCTTCGAAGGTTTTGCCCATCCTCTCCCTGTGACCCCATCAGCCACTCCCTGGCTCTGGCGAATGTGGATTTTCTATACTTGGAACACAATACATTTGCCCCCAAGCCCTTGAGGTGACTGTCTGGTTAGACAGAGGACACTGCTTCATACTTCCGTTTGTTGGGGAAGACAAGAGATTTCCCTTGGCAAGTTTTCTCAGTGCCTGTCTCACCTAGTAGGGCATCAGGGGCTCTTTCTGCTCCAGGGGTATGCAAATGGCCATTTGCATTCTGGGGCACTGCCAAGTGGCAGAGATACAATCAGAACCAGCCACCCCTTTACAGAAGCTAGAACTTCCAGCTGGGCATGGAGGGACACTGTGCCAGCCACACCTGACTGAGTCCTGGCTGCTGCCCAGAGCAGGGAGGGGGCCATTCTCACTGTCTCTGTGCTGGGCTGATGTCCAGTGGCCGGAGCCCAGCTGGCAAGGAACATCAGGTCTTCCCTGACCCAAGCCTCCTCGATGCCTCCACAGGGTCCAGTTTTATAGAGACTGCAGTGCTATGACTTTGCCCCCACGTTGTGCCTGCACATCTTCACTTGTTAGTAAGCAAGGAGGGAGGACAAAGGTCACCTCTGGGAATGGGAACTTCATACTCCCTGAGCTGCCAGTAACAATCTCGCTCATTCTGGGCTCAACTTTGTGACCCTCTTGTTTTAGTCTCCCAGAGCGCAGGGATTCCAGATATGCATTTCCATGCCAGGCTCTCTCATCTGCTGATTCTTTTGGGCTGGGAGGAGGTGTGCCTTCCTTTCTGAGGTGTGACGTGTGTGCACTGAAAAGCTTAGGAACAAGTCTTATAGCCTAGAGAAGCTCCACATGGTACTGGGGTGAACAGAGGTGCTTGCTCTGACAGAATCCTTCTAGCCTTAAACCCTATGCCAGTGCCCCCATCGCTCCAAAACCTATTCCCCTTCTCACCAGCTAGCCTTCCTTCTTGTCCACATCCCCTCATCTCTGCGGGTAGCCCCAACGTGACCTTCCTGCATGTGGGCTTTTCTCCTGCATCCAATGGTGACAGATCTCTTCAACAGAATGGACCCACTTCAGCCAGTCAGTTTTCCTCTATGCCACTGGGTTTCCTTAATTATTTCTTCTGGTGGTGGTAGCTGGCTCTGCTAAATCACCTCTTCTCCTCAGAGTCTCAGATATGGGAATTTACTCTGCTTGTCACTCCTGTCAAATTGTCAAGGTGTGATGGTGCTTATTCACGTTCCTTTTCTGGAGCAAATGAGTCATGCTAGCTTTGGCCAAGAGCGGAGCTGAGGAGCCACTTCCAAAGGCATCCTGCCAGGCAGGGAAGGGGATGAAGATGTCCTCATCATTGCTGTGGCCCCTGTGGCTCTGGGTCCTGTTCTATCTCAGCTGTGTGGGTGCTGTGTGCTGGACCTCGGGACTCTGGGTCTAAATGCTTTTCCCAGCTGGCCCTTTCAGAGGCAGGTCAGTTTAGAAGAGCCCTTGGCACAGGCTGGAGGGAATGTTCCTGGCAGGAATGAGTGGGTTTTCTGGCTTCTTGGCTGCATTTTCCCATAAAGCTAGCCTGGCAGCAACTGGCCCCTCTGAAGAAGCATCTTGTAGACGGGCACAGGTAACAAGAACAGACCTTAGGTAGAGCCTGTGAGTGAGCCATCAGCACTAGGTTACCAGCCCCTGAATTTATTGCAGATCCTTAAGCAAAGGCGAGCCCTGTCCTTGTAGAGCCACTTAGAGATGAAAACAGAAACTTAAAATGAAAATGACTTTCCCCTCTGCCAAGGGTTCAGTGTCCCCTCTTTTCCTGAGGGAAAGCCATTTTTCTCCCATGCACTCAGATAATGGTGGAACCAAAGGCCGGTCTCAGTTCTAGGCAAACTGAAACCAGGGACCCTGGGTGAGAGCTGGGCTTCAGAACCGTGGACAGCGCCTCTGGGAGCCCAGCCGGTGTTGTACCCAAGCACCAGTACCAGTGCTGAAAATGACTGGGTAGTGAAGGGCTTTGTCCCCAGTAAACCACCACCACCACTACCACATTCCACAGCCCCTGAGTAAACAGAAAATCTAAATAAAAACAGCTTGCAGAGCAACACAAGCCACGGCCCCATCCTCCTTCCATGCAGTACCATGGAGCTGCCATGGGCCTTCCTGTCTTCCTACCCCTTCCTGGGGACAGGAGAGTCCCAAGGCCAGCTGACACTTGCTCCCCTTTCTGGTTCTGAGTCATCTGCCTCCTTCTCTATATAACATTAAGAATCTGCAAGGTAGAGCCGTCCTCCTGCACGGGAAGAAATAAACAACCACTTTCTCTTTCTGGACAGATGACATTCACAGGGTGGCTGGAACACAGACAACATGATAAGAGTGAGCGCTGGTGAGAATAAACAAGGCGTGAGTTATGGGGACTGCCAAATGTGCTCTGCGTGCCCAACGCTTCATAGGCTGCAGGATGTTTTCTTGGTATTTGGCTCAAAAGCCTCCTGGTTACCCACTAAGGGGAGGTGAAGGCTGATGGCGCTGTGCAAGGCCAGCTTCCTTTTTTTTTTTGTCTTTTTTGAGACAGGGTCTCGCTATGCAGTTCAGGCTAGCCTTGAGCTCACTTTTGTAGCCCAAGCTGGTCTCGAACTCCCACCAATCCTCCTGCCTCAGCCTCCCGAGTGCTGGGATTACAGGCGTGAGCCACCACGCCTGGCGAGGCCAGCTTCTTAATGCGCACTGCATGAAGCCCAGGTCTGGGGGAGGGCTGCCGAGGGGGTCTCACCAGAAGGTGTGCTATGGGGAAGGGCCCCTGCCTGCTCCTCTCCAGAGACATAGGGTCACTGCTAGCCGCCCCCTATGCAAAAACCTCAATACCAAATACTCAGAGCCCAGTAGGAGTGGCAGGGTATTTATTTCATTTTATTTCATTTTTGAGACAGCGTCTCAATATGAATTTCTGACTGGCCTTGAACTCACAGAAATCCTCTTGTGTGAGCCTTCTACATGCTAAGATTACAGGCATACACCACTAGACTCAGCAGGGTAGCAGAGAGACTCCTTCCCGCCCATCCAGCCCTCGGTGTTCCTCGGCTCATGGTAACACAAGTGCAACTTCTGTCTCTTCTTTGTACGGTTGTCACCTCTCCTGTGCATGACTCTTCTCTCTTATAAGTGCACAAGTTATGCAGAAATACAGCCACCCTAAGGACCTCCTTTTAGTTGATCATAGATACAAAGGCCTTGAAAAGTCATAACTAAGAGTACTGGGGATTGAAACTTCAGCACTTTTTCGAGGGCACAATTCAACCTAGAAGAGGGGGTGATATGATTTCAGGAGTTTTACAGAGTTCAGAGGGCAGGGCCAGGATGGAGGAAGTTAAGAAACAGTTGCCTGCTGGGTTGGGTCTGTGGGTCACTAGCGAAGGACTGTTACAGCTCCGTGTCCTTAGGGGAAGGACCAGGTTGTGTCAGCCTGGCACAATATCTGGAATACAGCAGGAGCTTCATAAATCCTTGTGGCAAGGTTGATGCCTCCCAGACTGAGAGCTGGTGCTATCACGGGAGGCATCTACTTCTACTGCAGCTACCGTAATGAAGTATCACAAATTGTGGAAGAGGTGCAGGGCTTCTCCCCGCAGCAACTCAGATCGGGTGTCCAGCTGTAGTTGTCACCCAATCCCCCCACAGGAGCACCTCCAACTCAGCACCTGACAGCCTGTGAAGGGCCTGCAGGACTGGGCAGCAAGTGGCAGAGCAGGTGGTCAGCTTCAGGCAGCAGCAGCAACAGCCAGAGCCAAAAGATCTGTCTACCCCCACCCTAGCTAGGTGGTCTTGACACTCTGGTACCTCTCGACCTCGAATACCTCAACTAACAGCTTTCTGCTGCTGACTGCAGCCCATCAGGCTAGCTAGAGTCTGCTCCTGGGACAGGGACTCACTATGGGTACTCCTCTTCTGGCTCCTTTCCACTAGCCCTGGTCCCTAACGTGATGGGCAAAGTGTCCCATGGGCCTCTGGCTGCTGCATGGTGCACTGCTATCCTCTTCTAGGCAGACCGGTAATGTATGCAAATTAGATGCAAAACTGAAGATCAACACACTCAGCAATTAGAGGGCAGCCTACGCTCCAGGCATAGATTTTGGATAGAAGAAGCCTCACTAAAAGGTCTTAAATACTCACTTGTGTTCACAGAAAGACTCAGCTTGTTAACTTCTTTGCTGCATCCCCAGGGCACAGCCTGGAGCCTGGTCCCTGCCAGGGTCTTGTTGCTCTGTATGCCCTTGACACAGGTGCAACAGGGGCCTTGGAAATGGAGCTCTAGGCAGCAGGGCTGCCCCAGACTCATGCTGCTTGCTCTTGGACTCTAAAGGTGGCTCTGGTCAGTGTGTGGACCTTGGAGGCAGTGGGACAGGCCATACACGATGGCATGGGTACAGCGGCCTCTGCCCTGAACCCTTGAGCCTCAGTCTCTATGCATGAGCATCCTCTGGCTGGTATGTGCTCAGGGCCTCCCATAATATGGCAGAGGGCATCACAAGGCAAGAGGCAAGAGCTTGCAAACTCAGCTTCCTTCCTTTAGAGTCACAAACCCCATCCAGGGTCCCAACTCAAATTACCTTATCCAACCCTAGTCACCTGCCCACCTTCAAGTACCATCAGCATTTGAATTTGGGGGTTCATCTCCAACACACAAGCTTTGGAGGGATTTACTGACTACAGCAGGTCCTGCAGTGACCCTCAACCTTTGGGGTGGTCCAGGGCAAGGCTTCTTCTCCCTTTGCCTGGAGGATCCGCTGAGCGTCACAGCTTTCAATGAGGGATCAGGCTAAGAAAGGAGCAAGAGAGACAACACACTCCTTGGTGACTTTGGACTTGTTGCTTAGCCTCAGTTATTTGTTTGCCCATCTGTAAAGTGGGTTAAACATACTCATCACACGCGTTCACCAGTGTATGAATGAAGTGAGGCACAGTGCTAGGCACAGCGTGAGTCTTTCTTTTTTTTTGCCTTTTGAGACAAGGTCTCACTGTGCAGTTCAGGCTGGCTTTGAGCTCACTTTTGTAGCCCAGGCTGGTCTTGAACTCGCACCAATCCTCCTGCCTCAGCCTCCCGAGTGCTGGGATTACAGGCATGAGCCACCACGCCTGGCTACAGCATGAGCCTTTTGGACAGAAAATGCCGGTTCCCAGTGTTCTTGTCTCCTGGTTTCCTCTGTGGCAGTTGAGTGTCCCAGAACCCAGCTCTTTTTTAGGGAAGAGTCTAAACGGTGCTCAGGGTCTCACTACTAGATGGCACTCAGTGACCCACCTGTTTACAGCCTCCCAAGAGCTGGGATTATAGGCACGTGCCACCACGCCCAGTCTGAGTTGCCATCTCAGTGCACGCCGAGGGCAGGGCCAGCATGGCAGACCTCCAGAACCCAGCTCTTGCATCAGTGCAGAGACTCTGAGATGGGTCAGCAGGGAAGGGAAGTCATTCTGTCTCAGACTGATGGGCCCCTGACAGCTCTGACCAATACTTGTTTTGTTTAGTGATTCCTTTCCTTCACCTCTGTGATTAGGAACCATGATTCAACCCGGTAGTTCCCTGTCAGCTCAGCCTCAGCTGCAAATTCCCTTGGAGCTGTCAAAAAAACTGAGCATCCGAGCTGCCTGTCAGTCAACTAGCCAGCAGGTTAGCCGGCTCTACAAACCCAACAGCTGGCCTGCCCGCACGCCCGCCCGCCTGCCACCCACCTGTCTGCCCACCCCTTGCTGAGGAGGGCAGTCCTGGGCGCTCCTCACTTGCATCAGGGAGCGGCGCTCAGCTCCTCATCACAGCGCTTGTCTGTCAGAGCCTGTGGTAACTCCCACCATGTCTGCTGTGTGTGGCTCCCTGCACATATGTGCCATGCACTGCACTACAACTTGCACGTGTGCATGCCAGTGGGCCTGAATTTGCATGACTTAGGGCCTATTCTGTTAACGTGTCAAGGGGACATGTCACAGTGCAGGTCTGGGCTGCACAGGTGGCCTCTACTGTGTGTGTGATGTGGGTGTGCTGTGGAGGAGCGTGTGCATGTCCACAGCTCCAGAGGCTCTCCGTGAGTCCACAGCATGTGACTTAGAGAAGGCCACGCCTGTGTTTCTATCCAGCGTTCCTCCACAGATGGGCCTGGGTGGATCAGCAGGAGCCAGTGAATATTGCTACCGACAAGCAAGGATGAACTTCAGGACACCAACAGCAACCTCGGGCCCCTAGCTCCCCCCATTTGGCCGGCCATACAATGTGCTGTTGGTTGGCTGCCCCTCCACTCCAGAGCCTTATTGCGGCAGAACAGTCACACCACCCAACACCATCTGTCTGTCCATTCAATATGGACTGATGAGCCAAGCAGAATTGTAGGCTCTGGCAACAGTGTCTTAACCATGAACAGCAGGGCCATGGCCCCTGCTCATGCTGTTCTGGCAGTGCCAGCAGGTAGTAACATCAGGCGGCCCAGGGCACCAGGTGCTGCTTCCTGAAGGCGGTGACGATGTCACATAAGCGGAATGATGAAGACACTGCTGCCAGAGCTTGGTGGTCTTGAAATGTGACAGCGAAGCATGCAGAATGAGGGGATGGATGTAGAGACTAAAGGTGTCCGGAAAAAGGCAAGACCACCGAGGTGACGGGGACCAGAAGGTAAAAGTCCTCACGGTTCCAGCAAAGGCTCCAGACCAGAGGTGGTGAAGCTATAGCACGCATGCTGCAGCGGGCTCTTTGTATCCCTGAAAGCTCTAAAAGGTTTGCCTTCACTACATTACACCTTATCTTCTGAGGCCCAGGGAAGCTGCAAAGGCTTTAAACTGTGGAGTTATTTTGAATTTAAGGGCCATTGTGTGATGAAAGAACAAAGCCAGAGCAGCAAGACGGGTCAGGAGATGTTGCCATTGCCTGAGCAGGGGATATCCGGGCCTGGATGGTAACGAGACCGAGCAGGGAATATCTGGGCCTGGATGGTAACGAGACCGAGCAGGGGATATCCGGGCCTGGATGGTAACGAGACAAAGCAAGGAAGATGTGACGGGTATTTCAGGAGTCACCAGCACAATCCAGTGTTGCAAATGATCAATAACAGGGCCTTGCAGGCCAGGACCAGCTGGCTCCAGCTCACCTCTGGCCTCGGGGATGGCTGGGAGTTGGGCAGGGAACATGTGTTTCTGGTTTGAGCAGCTAGTGGATGCTGCTTCCATTTCCTGCGTAGGGTGAGAGACCAGCCTTGAGTTTGGGGTGGCTGAGGGTCTCCCACACGTACACCCCAAGGGCACAGAGGAAGGGGAAGGAAACAAAGTCAGGGGAGCTAGGAAGGTTATACGCACAGCAGACATTTGAGGCCAGGAGAGTTAGGGACCAGCACATCTTAGAGGGAAGCAGGATTTGGAAGGTGGAACTGAGAAAGGGGGTCTGGGCCTGGTTCTTGTCTTTCTCTGGGACCCTGGAGGAGCCCCAGTTCTCAGCATAGAGAGCAAGTGTTTTGGGGGACAGGATTCCTGGCAACTACTCTCAAGCAGCTCTGCAAGAATGGGCTTATTCTACCCTAAATAAAACTAAATTTTTGCCATCACATTAGAAGGTAATAACTGAGTCATGCTGGAGCTTGAGGCCGAGGAGGCCCCACGGAGGGGCTATCTGTTAGCCACAAAAGTGCCAGCCACAGCAACTGGCCCAGCCCTGCGTTAGGTGCTCCCGGGACAGAAATGTGTAGTGTGTCCTTTGCTGGACCAGATTCAGGCTATCAGAGCTAGCCAGTGGGGCAGCCTCATTACTGAGGCAGCCTGAATGGAAGATAATGATCTGTCCAGCTCTAGTTGGCCTCTGGATGTGTTGTTCCAGTAGCAGCGTCAATTACTGAGCTGGCCTGTGGCTGTCAGACTTGTCACAGCTATTGCCTGTGATACCCTGGAGAGCCCACAAAAGTAAATCCGTCTTAGTGGGTGATTCTTTGAAGTATCCCCCCACACCCCTGCAGGCTGCCACCCTGAGAGAGGCCTCCAGGGTCCCCCTGAGGACAGCAGGGCTCCTGCAGGCAGGACTGAAAAGGACATCTCGGGGATGGATGCTCTGATCCTTGACAGAGCACATCAGAAGGCCATGCATGGGCAGTCAATGCTGTCCCCCTCCACAGGGTCCCAGAGTTTGGACAGCACTTCTCCTTCTCAGTCCTGATTCAAGCACGGCAGATGGGTAGCTGAGCTCCGGGCCGCTTCAGTCTCCAGTGTCTCCTCTAGCATTTGGAGAACACTGAGCAGCAATGGCATTCTGTGTGCCCCCTGGCAACCCACAGATCGTAAGGACAAGGCCAGGGGCACTGCAGGAGTGGTGAGGCGGGTCAGTCTAGCCATCCTCCACCAAGGGCGGCCTGGAACACTCCATATTTGAGAGGAAAGAGGATTCTCATGAGGCAAGGTTTTCAACTTGAGTCAGGTCCAGCTACAGACTGTACAAGAGACACCCAGGAAGCTTGTGGCCTAAAGATTTGGTGGGTCTCTCTGAGGAGTAAGACCCACAAGGACAAATAGTGGCATGGGCTTAGCTGTGGTGATATCTCCTTCCCTCCCTGGATATGTGGCCAGCAGCTCACTTCCACTTCCTTCTGAATGCCAGTCCTTGTTCTCCCCAGAGGAACTCTTCCAGCCAGCAGCAGCCCCCCACCACAGCGACCAAACAGACCTACTGCAAAGGCCATGGGACCTTCCTGGGGAGCACTTATGGCCATCCCCTGAGCAGGGCTGGGCTCTACACCCACATCACACACACACACAGACCCACAGCAGCAGCAGGTCCAGGAGATGGGACCAGATCTACGGGCAGGGTGTAAGGCTGAGGTAAGGGAAGAGGGTTGAGAGGCCCCCCAAAGCCTGCAGTTTCACAGGGAACTCTGGAGAACCCCCAGAAGCAGCTGAAGGGGGCAAGACAATGGATTTGGAAGACGATGCCAAGATGTGGGTGAGGGACACTGGGTCGGACCTCTGGAGGTAGACCAGGACAAGGGGAGGGCAGATGTATAGACTCCTTCAGCAGGAAGGCTTAGTGAATCAGGGATATGAGGGGTGAAAGTGAGGGAAAGATCTGGGAGACACCCCCCTAACGTTCCACCTGTATCATTCACAGAGAAGGAGGCCTGGAGGAATGGAGGAGAAAGCGTGGGTGACGACCAACCTTAGGTCACCCAGAACCTGAGACACAAGCTTGAGAAACACCTGTGGGAAGAATTCTCGGTAGGCAACAGTATGGAGCCTGGGTGCAATCAGTGTCTACTGTGGCTTGTATCTAGATGTGCCCTCAAAGTCTCTTGGTGGGGGGCACTGGTGGAGGCTTACAGAGGTGGCTGGATCTAGAGTGTGTGTGTGCTGGGATCTACTCATGGTTCAATGCTAGGATCGAAGCTGCCCCACTGGGGTGTGAATAGTACCCTTCCTAAAGTTGGCAGCCTGGGTAAGATATGAGGGACAGAAAGAGGACCACTGCCGGTCCCCGGTCACTCATTTGTCAGTCATTTATTGCTGTCTTTCTGCCTACCATGCACTGATGCTCCTCTGTGGTGGCCCTCTGCCATGCCATCCAGCCTTGGAGCCAACTACGAACTGAAACCTCCTCAAACTATGAGCCACAGAACCCATTCCTCTTTTCACTTAGGGCGTCATGCATTTTATCTCAGCAATGAGAAAAGCAACACGGACTGGCTGTCATCCAGTTCTGGGCCACTCATCCCAGCTTAGAGGCAGCCCAGATACAAACCACACCAGAGCCTTGAGACACCACCATCACCGAGCTGTACTGTTCTCATTAGATCTGATCCAAAAGAACACTAAGCAGAACCAAACACTGGAAATGTCACCCAGAATTTTCACACTTGTCACGTATACTTAATCTGTGGTAAAGTCTTCTAAGGAAATTCTGTAGACCAGCCCCCCTCCCCCATCTTCTTTCCTCTTCCTCCTTTTTGGGCGTGTCTCCATCTGGGAGATGCATCCTCTGCAGGGATCTCGATGCCAGGGTTTGCCTTGGGCGGGGGTGGCCAGAGAGGCTTTTGCATTCTGGAAGACACTGCCAGAGGACCCCAATATACCTCTCAAGGCTTAGCAACTCTCTTCTTAGCTGCTATCTGCACAGCAGCATGCAGCAAAGCCCCCCAAATCAGACCTGGCTGGCTTTGCAACTAGCATGTGCTCGCTGTGTAACAGTTGCCCAGTAGGTGGCTGGGGTCAACACACAAGAAGAGCTAAAGATATTCTGAGCTGTTTTTCTGCTTCCCTTGAGCAGCTGCTCTCAGAATAAAGCCCGCAGATCACAGGCAGTGAGGGGCCCCTCCCACCGCTTCCTGCAAGTGCAGAGGAATTAAGATCCCAGTCTAGATCACCAGGCAGATGTTTGGGGTCCCTTTTTATGGTTGTAAAGCGTGCTACTCCAGAAAACAAAAGCGGCCTGGCTCCTGTCTTTGGCCTTCCACACCTAAGTGTGATGGAGACATGGAGCCTCCCATGTATGTGTGGGTGGGCCATCCTCCCTGGAATTAATGATTTGAGAACATGGTGAGACCTACTCAGCCCACTGAGGCATCTTCTGCAGGATTAAATGTCACTCCTTCTAATGACTTGATTTATGTTCCAAGGTTTACAGCTCCAAACAAAATATTGCGATGATGGCCATAAATCACAAGGGGGATGCTCACAGCAGCGACTAGCATGCTTTTGTTTGTTTTGGGAGTTGATTGCAAAATGAGGGGCTGCTGGGTAACAGTAGTTGTGTGGCAGGCTGGGTGGACACAGGACACAGATGGTGTCAGGCAGTGGGGAACTTTAACTAGGGCATCTGAAGAGTTTGAGTGCCTGAGGCTTTGGGGAAGGATCTCAGGTTGGAGGAGCCAGAAATTTCCAGAAAGCCACTCTTCTGAGCTCAGAGGGCTGCAATGTAGCTGAATGTCTTGGGGATGTCATTTTCAGCTTTGACCAATAGCCCTTGGGGCCTCCCCAAGTGAGAGAGGCAAGAATAGGCCAGGCAAGGATGGCTCTACAAGGCAGAGTTCCTTGGAAGAGAATGGAGACAGGCCGCAGATAGGTGGCACCTTGGCTAGCATGTCTTAGATTAGCTAAAATTGATCCCTGGAGACCAGGGCTCTGCTCTGTGAAACGAAAGCTCAGAGGAATTGAAATCCACTTCAAGGGCTGCCTCCACTACAGATCTGGATAGACCCAGCAGGCTCTGGCCAGAAGTCTGGGAGCATGTAAGCCTCCTTCACGGTAAAACTCATCTTGTCCTTGACAGCAAAACAGAGGAAAAAGGGATAGGAGGAGGTGGGGCTAGGGCCAAGTTTCAGGCCAAGATTGAGTTCTCCTAGTGGAACAGGGCTGATGGTGGACAGATGTGTCCTTGGAAGAGTTCCATAGCCTGGAATGTAGCAGCAAGCACTGTGCCCTTAAAGCTGGGCACTGGGGGAAGTGAACCAGGTCCCGACCCTGGTTCAGGGTGCACTTAACTGAGAGGTATGGGTGGGAGACTCAAGATGAGCTTCAGAAGCTGCCCAGGGAGTGCTTCCAGGTCAGATGTGATGGGGCACCGATGACGGGGACATGCACCTGCATGGCAGGCGGCGTAAGGGTGCATGGGTGGTACATGGATCGTGGGTAGACAGTGTGGGGTGAGTGGGTGGTAAGTGGATAGTGCATATGTGCTGGGTAGATGGAAAGCAGGGGGCTCAGATGGTACCTGAAGTTGTGAGAAGACCCATGAGGTCTGGGGCTGCGCAGGTGGGAAGCAGGAGGGGCACAGAGCCTGGAGCACAGATGCGGAAGCTGCACAGCCCAGGCCCCCGTTAGCTTTTAGCAATATCCTGATTGGCAGGAGGGCACTGAATCAGAGAGGTTAAGTGCCTCACCCTCATCCATACTGCAGGTTCAATGGGTAGCAGAAACCAGGTCTAGACCAGCTCTGACTCCATACACTGGCTCGAACCTTTAGCTAATACTGCCTGCCAGGGCATGGGGCCGGGGCCAGGGGCCTGGACAGGATGGAGACAGTGGGCCAGGCAAAAGGTCACAGAAGGTCTCCCATGACCACTCCACCAGTGTCACATGATCATGCCCTAGTCTAGTCTTACTAGCTAAAGGTGCAGCCTCTAGTTATATCATTTCCAGGGACCAGAGTGACAGGAAACTTGGGCCTCCCTGGCCTCCTCTGGTTTTTTGACTCTCAGAAGGGTAGCACCCATAGCAAAGGGAAGGAAGGACCGCTCGGAGGCCGCATTAGCCTCAGCATATATTCCAAGCTACTGAGAAGGATGTTGCCTCTCTCCACCAAATAATGCAAGCACTCTCCAATGTCAGAAGACAAAGCTTCTATCCATCTTTGATTAAAACAGAGCAAGAAAAAAAATCATTGCTTGTCTTATAAAGTCTGGCAAATTTTGATAATGAAACCTTTGGAATATATAATTCAGAAACCTTTCTAATTCCAGGCAGATAAGGAGTAATGGTAACGTATTTCAACTTCAGAAGCAAATATAACCTTTTATCACCTAATTTAACAATCTTGCTGGCAAAATGTGTTAGGTAAACGTAAAATGCTATTTAAATGATAAAATACATTGTCTCGGATGGCAAGGATTTTAATTGCCACAAGCAGAGTCCAAACACACTTTCACGCCGGCCCTGACAAACATGGCTAACAATAGGGTGTCCTTAACGAGCAGAGGCATCAGGGGTCAGCCTGACGGCTGCTGCCTCCCCTGGGAACTGCCCACACCCGACATCTGTCCAGGCTTGGCGGCACTCATCAATATCATTCCCTTGTGAGGTATGAATTGTTCAGATATTAATATTAATCGGCCAACACATTAATATTAATCAGTTAATATATACTTCCCATGACAACAAGAGATAAAGGAATCTTATTATGTGGTGGATCAGGGAACACGGAATATCTAAGTGGATTTCCTCGGGATGCGCAGCATAAAGAACACTAAGCCTCTTAGGCATGTTATCTCTGCAGAGAATGGAGTTGGGCCCACGCGTGGCCAAAGTAACAAGCAGGGAAAACCCAGTAGGAGCAATTTCCTCTCCACAGGCAGGGGGTGGTGCTCCCCCTAATCAGGGAGGTTGGGGGAACTGGCTGGAGTGGACAGCTCCCACATTCTTTCTTCTCAGACTTCCTCCAGTTGCTGCAGAAAATCTTACCCCAGGCCCTGGACAGTCAGAGGGCCAGGCCGGGGTTCCTCATTCCCCAAAGCAAGAGACACAGTGACTCCTATGTATGCTCCTAACCATAAGGACTTGTCCCTCCAAGCCTTAGGGGAGGGGGCGCATTGATTGTGTAATTTTTTATCTTGGGACTGGCAGATAGCGGGCTCTGTGCTGAAGATTCATGGTGGAAGACGAGATGGTCCTGGCTTTGTGGTGCTTCTGCAGGGTAAGCTTTACCCTCCCTGTTTGGCAGGAGGGCACTGAGTTGCAGAGAGGTGAAGAACTTCACTCTCATCCACACTGCTGGCCTGGTGGCGGGCAGAGCCCAGGTGTAGAGCAGATCTGACATCCTACACTGATTCTAGTCATGAGCCCATGGTGCCCAGCAGGGCTTGGGGACAGGGGGTTGGCCAGGCAGAGGATAGGATGGACATTAAGGGACAGGAGGAGGATCACAGAAGGTCTCCCACTACTATCACATCCATGTCACAGAGTTCCCCCAGCTGCTGCAATCAGAATGGGTCCAGGGTCTTGGTCTTGGACAGCCCACCCTGGGGCACTAGGGAGGCCAGGGGGCTGAGGGTCAGGGGAGGAGGTAGAGGATCACCTGCCTGCACAGACTGGCTTGCAGTCTGTCTCCACAGGCAAAGGCACATCTGAGCACAATTAACATTTGAAGCACTAATTATTTTACTTGGGTGCCTTAAGTCTGAGGATCCTTTAATTTCAGTTTAATTGGAGAAAAATGGTCATCAGTTATTGAACAGCGGGAGGGCAGCTCCACACTTCTTGCTGTGCAGAGCAGGGAATCAGCCCACGGATGAGGCCAACAGCCGCTGGGATGGGCGAGGGTGCAGTGGGTGCACCCTGGCCCCATCGTCCCCGACCTCCACTGGGAAGTCTTTCCGGCCAAGTTAATTATTCGCACTCGCCTTTTTGTCTTTTCTGTTCTGTTCCATTTTCTGTAACAGCATCAGTTGCTGAACCAAGTACAACAGGAAATGGGATTCTTATTATGAGGAGAGCTTGTGACTTCCCCATCACTCCCCCTTGTACTTGATAATAATCAGAGTGCAAAATGAAATCCTCAGGCCCTCCCCTGCTAGGCTGGCAGAGCTAGCAGCGTGGTGCACTTGCCCATTGCTGGGGGCAGCTGCTCTATTGTGGAGGAGAGGTTGGATCTGAGGGTACTGAAAATTTCTCTCCCTTTCTCGGATTTGAGGTTGGGCACCTGGTGCCTGGGGTTTCCTGGCAGAACCTAGAGACTCTGGTGCTGATGCTAGAAAACTAAAAAGAATATTTTATTCCGCTTTTAGTTATTTTTACCCTGGGGCCTCCTATGGGCAATCTATTGTTTTGTTTTTTTTGTCTTTTTGAGACAGGGTCTCGTTATGCAGTTGAGGCTGGCCTTGAGTTCACTTTTGTAGCCCAGGCTGGTCTCGAACTCGAACCGATCCTCCTGCCTCAGCCTCCTGAGTGCTGGGATTACAGGTGTGCGCCACCACGCCCAGCTTGGGCAATCTATTAAGAAAATCAGTAGTCTAGATCCCTCATGGGAAGATGGTGCCTGGGGACCTGGTTGCTGGCTCCCCTGGTGGCCTCTGGGAATGGCCTCGGTGGTAGCCTGGGGATAGGTGGAGTAGACAGGGGTCATCCAGGACACAGAGGTGCTAACTTTCATGGTTTCTCCTCCGGATGTTCACAGGCCTAGGTGCTGTCATTATGGCAGTAGCTGCACAAGAAATGAACTAGAAATACTATGGTCTGCCCTGCATGTACTTCTGTTGGTGACCAAAGCCCTTGCAAAAGCATGACTTTTGAGCTCTAGAGAAAGAGAAGTCAGCCATGACCCTAACAGGACAAATCACACCCATCCTGACACCCGGGAACATCCTCATACCCAACCCCTTTGTTCTCTCAGCTTTCTTCATCTTCTCAGAAGAGTCCTCACCTTCTCAGGATTCTCTCAGGCCTGAACCTTCTGGCCTACTTTGGGCATTTTGATCCTCCCAGTCAGGCCAGTTTCCTGGACTGGCTTAGCAAAGGCTCACAAGTTTAAGAGAACCTCACATCCACAGGACTCAGGTGATAGTTTGTGGACAGGTCCAAGGTATCAATCAGCCAGAGAAACCATGCCTGCCAATGGCAGGTGTATAAGGCTTGTGGTGGCATGGGCACTTGGTAAGCCAGGGGCCATAGTGCTAGGCAGAACCCCACCGTGGCCTGCTAAGTGACTTTGGAGTACAGAACACAGGGGCTCTTGCTGGGCTCAGAGGACCCAGCTTTGCCCTCTACCTGACAGAGCTTCTTGAGTTGGCATGTGAGCTCTAGCCTGGCTTCCTTAGACTCTGCTCTCTGCTTCTGGTCCAGTGCCTGTGCCTCTCTTCTCCCCTGGGGCTGGCCATACCTTTTCCTGGGGTAAGGACCCTCTGTCCTCAATGGCTATGCTGACTTCTGGATTAAGGAAGAAGTCCCAAGGAAGAAAGTCAGAGCTGTGAGAGGTCTCGGAGAGCTAGGACCAGCAGAATTTTATCTACCTTCAGCCTCGGTTTCACCATCTCCATAATGGGGACTCTCAGGCTTTTTCACCCAAGGCCATCTGCATCTTCTGGAAGAGGATGATGTGATCAACCTGGCCCATGGCTTGACGATCCTGCATCTTCTCTCACTAGCAAGGAGCACAGTGAAAGCTTCATGCAGAAGTGGAACCTCAAGAAGGAAGGAAGGCTCTGGCAAAGGGAGCCTGGGGCTGGTGGAGCATGGGATTGTGAGCCTGCTCAGTGGTGGCAGGAGCATGGCTGCAGGCCCAACCACTGTAGTGACACCTGTGGCTCCATTTCTCACCAGCTGTGGGCCTTTGAGCAGATCTGGACCTACTCAGACCTTGTATTTCCTCATATGGAAAATAGATGATGGTGGGGGTTGGAGTGGGTGGAGATGATGGGAAGCAGGAAGCAGATTGCCTGGATCTGAGTATTTTCAGAGGAAATCTAAGGTCCTGGATGGAGTTGAGCTGGTGGTGGAAATGATCTGACTTTGACAAGTGCCTCTTGGCTGGAAGAAAATTGGCTTTGATCAAGCAGGTCATTATCTCCTGGGCTCATGGTGGTGGGGGGAATCGGTCAAAGCTTCCAAGCAACAATTCCTTCTGCCTCTCTGCAGGCACTTGAAATCCCCATCCCTAGGGCCTCATTCCTTCTGCTCCAGAACTCATCAGGCAGAGCTCTGTAGTCATGGAGTTGGGCAAATACAGAGGGAGTCAGGAGGCCTGCCCAGTCTCCAGTGCATTTGCATCCCGTATGTGCCAGTGAAAACAAACCCAAAGCTCCCAAGGCTTCCTTGGAAATGTTTTTGTCATGAAGCACTTAATTCATGGAAAAGAAAATATGCAACATACAGTATATACATTCTAAAGGATAATAACAGGGGTAGGAGTGTAGCTCAGTGGTAAAGCTGACCTAGTACTCCGAAGGCTCTAGGTTTATGCCCAGCACCTCCTGAATACTAACAACAGCAGTACCAAAAATAATACACACATCCAGGCATTCAGTCCCAAGCTGGAAAGAGAATGTTATCAAAGGTCTCTCTCTCCCTGTCAGACATCTCCCTCCTATACCGGCCAGAAGGAATCACTACAAAATTCTGTGGCCATCATTCCCAACTTTACTTATTTTATCTTTGGCATATGTTTCTACCCCTAAGGAATCTATTGCTTACTTTTTTTTTAATATGGCATCTTGGAATTAGATGTAGAGAAAGCATTTACACTGCAGAAATTGGCAGTTCTACAAAGTGAGGCTTTCTTTTCCTCTTCAACTCACCTCCAAGAGTGGGTTTACCAGTGTGTGAATGGTGGGAGGCCACCTCCAGAGGAAGGTATCATCTTCCAGAAGAGGAGGCTGCTGTCAGATGAGCTCAAATGTCTGGCTAGGGCTGCGATTGTGAGCCTCTGACAGTCCTTTTCCATTCTCAGTGGGGGATGGGAGCAGCCACCTCCTAACATAGGTCTAGGTGGGGTAGCCACAGCTTCTACAATAACAAGTTACAGCAAAGTCAAACTGGAAGAGACCCCAAAAGTCTGTCCTCTCATTTATTATTCCATAGTTCACTGTATTTACAGGCCATTCCCTAGAGTCAAACACATGCTTACCAGAGCTCTTCCCAACCTGAAATTATTTATGACTTGGCATTCAAGGAGGAAAAGCAATTTTCTCAAAACGTCTGATGTCATAATATATAGTCTGTTTGACATGCATGTGCCAAAATGGATTGCTCTGCAGGTCTGCCCCTCGACTACTATTACCCTGAATTAAAAAAGGAGAATTAATATTGCTTGGCAGAATGTGAACTCAAGTAGCATCCTGAGAAAATGTCTAGAGCATCTTATAGAAAATACAAATGTCTTGGGAGGAAAAAAGAGAACACACCAATTGACTGAACTGACTGTTATTTCCCTGAGTCCTCTGGTATGTGATGCTGGAGTGAAGTTTTGTGCTCTTGGTTCCCTGAACCCATGTCCTAGTCACTTTCCAGATGCATGGCTGCGTGTACATCTTCTCTGTTGGGACCTCACTAGGGTCCATAATGCCTGGGTCCAGGAACGCTGAGATTAACTGAAAGAACATGTCCACCAAGAGGTGAATCAACAAATGAAGTTATGTTACATTTCTGTAATTTGTCCCTGCTACTTGTCCATAAAAATAAATGAATTACCAATACACACACCAACATAGCTGAATCTTGCCCTTGTTTTGGTAAGCAAAGCAAGCCAGGCATTGGAGTGTAGGATCTCAGTGATATAAACTTCAAGAATAATCATAAAACTAGACACTGACAACAGTGCTACAAAGTATCATACATGGCTTCAAAGTAAATCCTGAGGGGATCTGACTGACTTTGGGAGATACAAAAGTTACATGTTTTGTTATTCAGGTCTTGCTTTAACTTGCTCTTAACCAACCAACAGAAAACTTGAACCATGAGGCATAAAACCTAAAGCTAGATTAGTATGCTGAGCTGTAAAAGACTTAAATCAACAGCTTCTAACATTACCAGTTCTGCCAGTAATCCATTGTGATTATAGAATACTGGACTACATATACAACTACTTTTTCTCATAGTTCAATGAGAATAAATTTTTTGTACCAACCTTGATTAGAAAAATTACCATGTCTACACCCTGTGCTCTGTATAACTACTACAAGGACGATAACATGCATTGTATCAATTATTGGGAATGTACTACTATTTTTTTTAAAAAATAATAAAATATTGTTATTTCAAAAAGAAAAATAATCAAAACTAATTTCCGGCAGTCGCTGATGGCCTAGGCAGGTGGTGGGGACTTGAGGAAGCAGGGCATGAAGGAATATTCTGGTGTGAGAGAACTGCTTTATATCTCCTTTGGGGTAATGGAATACATTTGTCAAAACTCACTTACAATGACTGTGTTTTCTTGTTTATAAATTACACTTCAATTAAACTGACAGAAAATCGTGTGAACATATTTTAGAACTCTAAAGTGCCATGTTAAAAAAGAGTGCTATTTCAGTTTTTCAGAGATCTTGCTTGTATCTCAGAAACCAAATGGCAACACTTTGGAAGGAAAAGGTTTTTTATAAAACTGGAAAAAGAAGTGGATTCAATCACACTGACTACAGTTAATTTGCAGTGATACTCAACCAGGCCAAGCAGTGTGAAGAAACTCCCTCCACCATACAAAGGAAGTCTCAGTCATTTCTTGTCAGGTGTGGATGAAAAGGGCAGGTAGATGGGTCACTGTGGGCCAGAAATGAATCTTGCAGGGAGCCTGGGGCTGGGTAAGATTGAGGCAGCATAGTCATGGAGCTCACAGCTGAGTCTCTCTCCTGAGATTGCACTCTGGAAAAAGCCCACTGGCTGAAGTCTACATCGCCTACCCTGGGCTACCTGCATCCAGGGACTGGGCGCAGTGGGGTATAGAAGTGCAGCCCCCTCTGCATCGATTCGGGCTGTCCCTGCAGTGCCATCTCAGCTCCAGGGCTCCCTGTGAGATTTGCTGACTGAATCAGTCTGACTTCTGCCTCTGCCTCCTCCTGTTCCCTTCCCTTTCTTTCCCTCTCAGGTGTGGCCCCAATGGCAGCTCCCATCCCATCACCCCACACACAACACACTTCTTGCATGTACTCAGAGCCCATCTTCAGCAGTCTGAGCAGGCGAATGCTGAGATGAAATGTTAGGGTCGAATCGCTTGCCAGTCAGGACCCTAGAACTGGTGGTAGGTGGGGCACAAAGAGCACCTGAAAAAAGGCAGCAATGTAATGAATGAAATGCTTGAACAGCAGGAAAGTCAGAAGGAGAAAATGCACTGAGGTGTATATGAAGGTTGAGAACTATGCAGCAAATCCTAACTTGGTAGCCAGGGATGGGCTGGGAACCTATAAAGTGATTCTAGTCTTCTGCAGCAAGAAGAGCAGTCCTCAGACTTACTGATGGGTAGAAGCACTTCAGAAGGGGAATTCTTGGCAATGGCAGGCAGCTGATGAGGCAGGAAGAAGACCCTGAGAAATGGAATGAAGATGTCTGGGTTGATGCATGTGTGAGCCTGGAACGACCATGTTTCCCTAGGTCCTCTGGGCCTACTGCAATACAGGCTGACGCTCACCCTCTAGGGGAAGGCGCTGTGGACATTTCTGCTGTACCAACAACGTGCACTTCCCCCAGCTTGTCTCCATGGTCTATGGAACCACTGACTGTAAAAGGTGATTGAAGAATATGGTGAATGTTTACATTTAAGAAAAACTTATTACAGTAAGAGACATACTACCAAAAATGATGGGATAAGTGTGTTCAAAATGAGGGGGAGGGGGCCAGTGAGATAGCTCAGCAGTCTAAAGTGCCTGCTTAGGCAAGCTTAGGCAACCGCAGGGACCGCAGTTTAATCCCTGGTACCACATGCTGCACCAGCGCCAACCCCAGGGCAGGCCAAGCTGGCCATAACATAAGTAAATAAATCAAGTTTTAAAAATATATTTTAAAAATGAAGGGGAAAGTTCTGAGCACACTGAGGGGGTTCATATGTAATACATTTTTTATTGAAATAGTAACTGTCCTTTTTTTGTGTGTGTCTTTTTGAGGCAGGGTCTTGCTATGCAGTTCAGGCTGGCCTTGAGCTCACTTTTGTAGCCCAGGCTGGTCTTGAGCTAGCATTGATCCTCCTGCCTCAGCTTCCCAAGTGCTGGAATTACAGGCATACACCACCACACCCAGCTATAACTGTCCTTTTTGATTATCCCCCATTGATCAAATATTTGTGGCAATTTCTGTCCAATAAAAACATTACAGCTGGGCATGCTAGTGCACACCTGTAATCCCAGAACTTAAGAGGTGGAGACAGGACGATCCTGCTGTCCAAGACTAGCCTGAGTTACAAAATGAGCTCAAAGCCAGCCTGAACTACACAGAGAGGCTCTGTCTTTAAAAGACAAAGAAAAATGCCATCTCAGCGCAACCTCACCAACCTTATTCACTGCATGTGGCGCTGTGCAACTTCTGGCTCTTCCTCAAAGTCAAGATGAACATGAAAGGCAAATGTTCTGCATCAATCTGGGACACTGAGGAAGCCACTGCCATTTTTGTGTGTGTGCAGTAGTACAAAAAAAAATAATAACTGGGCCAGAACTGTTCCAGAGATTAGCAAGAAGGACAGGTTTAGTGTGCTAGCAGTCAGGGGCGGGGGGGGGGGTAACATTCTGAGGGAAATGAAGGCAATATGTCTTTTATTGTAATACATTTTGAAAACTAAATAATGACTGTAGTTTTTGAAAACCTCTGGTATAGTTAAACCACAACATAAGTCAATCAGAAAGTGCTAGACTTGTAAGGGAAGAAAGGAACAATGTTTTGAGAGGTGCTAGACCCAGGAGCAGGAGAGTACACAGTGCTGAGGCTTCTAGGTACAAGAGCAGAACACAAAGTTGGATGCAGAGGAATGGAGAGGGGAGCACTTTTCCTGGGATATAACATTTCAGAGCTCTGCAAGGACCCGAGAAGACAATGCAGGCATGATGCTCGGATGCTTCTTAGAAACTCAGAGAAAATAATAGTCGACACTCAATGAAGTAGAGATGAAGACTGAAGTGTTATGGCAGAGAGAGAATGAAAAGCAAGACGCTCACAAAACAATCAGGCCATGGCAGACATACTATGCACCATAAAAGGCTGAGAAACCCACTGCTATGTTTTGTGGGGCACCTGGCATGACTTCCTTTTGTAAAGCAATACAGAAAGCACTGGAGAGAGGTGCCAGCATCAAAAGGAAGTTCTGTGATACCTCTCCTTGTCAGGACAGGGTTGGATGCTGAAGATGTCATTCCCTGATACTGATGGGAGATAATAGGATCCTGATATAATAAAAACCCAGTGGTGCTGCTTGGCATCACAACCAAAGTGTGTACACGTATCCCAGTGGGCAGCAATGCCAGTCAAGAGGATCTGTCTTGCAGAGGACTACGAGATGTTTATTAGAACAGAGCACCTCCAAGGACCACAGAGATGGGCAGCCAAACACATTACTGATGAATACATACCACAAAAGCAAATCCAGTAGAGATGCTCAGGAGACTGCTGGCAGATGCCACAGCAAAAGTGCACAACTCCTTGTCCAGGTTTCAGATCCAGAACTCAGCAATCAAAGGACAAATCAGGTCCGCAAGAGGAAGAGGTCCATGACACCATAGCAAGCACACAGGGTAACGTTTCCCTGTGCTTCCCACATAGGGCCTTGAAGTTATTTATTTCGCTAGGTGTACACTGGGAGAGGAAAACCACATAAAAAATTTCTAGATTTGGGTCCAAATCAACCTTTACACTGGGGAGCTTGGCCTCTGGGACACTGAAGGGTCACAGTGGCTCCTGGTAGTGTGACAGCGTATGGAATAAGTACCAGATGGCCCAAGTCTAGGCCATGCTGAATTCCCAGACTTCCACCTGGTGACCCTCCTCCCTGCCTGTCTGGATCTATAATCAGGATGGGCAGTAATGACACTTGGCAGGAGCCCAGTGTCCTGCACCAGTGGGATAATGACTACAAAGGTAAGAAGTGCTCAGTGTAAACCTGTGACAGTGACCCTTTCTCTTGAGTCAAAATGTCAAGTGTGCCCTTCTTTTCTTAAAGGATGTGATGATCTGTTTTAGAGGACTTACCAGTGCACAAACATTACACCTTGAGGTCTGCACTAAGACTTTTTTTTATAAAGAAAATAAAATATCCCATTAGAATTTCACTAAATGAAATAATAGGAATTCAAACATGGTTGTGATATTGCATAATGTCTTCAAATTACTTGTTTAGGTTATCAGATAGAAGCATGCAAAGTTAGTCAACCAAAGTTGCAAGAAATTTAAAGAGAAGGAAAAGAAAACTAAGCATTAACTGCTCCTTTCAATAGACCAGCAGAAACCACCAGCACAATTATCTAAGCTATCCTGTATATATATAATTTTTTATGTATTTGGAACAGGGTCTCACTATGCAGCCTAAACTCATATTGATCCTGTTTTAGCTTCCCTGGTGCTGGGATATTAGGTATGCACCACCTCACCCAGTCTTGGTGGACAGCTTGGGTGGGGGCTGGCATGGTATATGATACTGGGATTGAACCTGGGCCCTTATGCTTGCCTAGGCAGGTGTTTAGACCACTATGGCCCTACATAAATGTATCTTTTCTTATGTATTTAGTATAGGCTCTATAGGGTCCTTACACATATCAGACTCAGTGATCCTCCTGTTTTCAGCCTCCCCACTGCTGGGATTGCAGGTGCGTGCCACCATACCCAGTCTCAGTTGCCATCTCAGAGCAACCCGGGGGCTGGGCCAGCACAGCATGCCTGGAATTGAACCCTGGTCCCTGCATCTGCCTAAACAGGCACTTTAATCTGCTGAGCTATCTGCTTGGCCCTTCTGCTTCTTTCTTCTGTCATTTTCCTCACTGTAGCTGTTCCTTCCCTTTGAACATATTCTTTTTCTTTCACAGTATTGATTGTATCTTTTAGATTTTTATTTACTCTTTCAGATACTTATGCTAGTCAAACAATGTGATGTTTGGACATGTAGGTCTGATTTATGTCACTTATGAGTATGGTCTTTAGTTGCATCCATTTACCTATCAAAGTCTCAAGTTTATCTGCTTTTAATAGCTGAATAACACTCCAATATGTAAAAATATCACTTGCTTTGGGACATTGTAAGGACTTGTGCCCACTTAACAAGACCTAAAGGAGAAGCTGGAGAGATGGCTCAGTAGTCTAAGTGCCCACTTGGCAATCACAAAGGCCTGGGTTTGATCCCCAGTATTGTATCAGAGCTGGCCATTGAAACTGAGCTGGCCATCTAAACAAGGCATGGTGATGCACACTTGTAATTCCAGAACTGGGGAGACTGAGACAGGAGGATCATTATGAGTTCAAACTGTGCAGTGAGATCCTAAACCAAATAATAAATAAATAAATAAATAAATAAATAAAAAGACCTAAAGGTACAGGGGTCATTTTCACCATCAAATCTCCATGTAACTTACTCATTTGGTCTTTACAAAAGACAAATGGGTCTCATAAGAGCACCACAAGGGCTGGTAAGATAGCTCAGCAGACTAAGCACCTGCTTTGGCAAGTGCAGCGAGCAGGGTTTGATCTCTGGTCCCGAATGCCATGTCAGCCCCGAATGCCACACTGGCCCTGCCCCCAGGATGTACTGAGCCAGCAATGGAGTCCAGGTGTGGTGGCACATGCCTATAATCTCAGCACTTGGGAGACTCAAAACAGGAGCATCACCATGAGTGTGATCTGTATAGTGAGACCCTGTATCAAATACACAAATTAAAAAAAAAAGCACACCACAAATCTATGAAGCCCCAGCCCCAGCTGTGACCATATTATGATATATGCTCTCTTTTCTAGTGAATATTTACATGAGCTCGGATACATAAGGTACAATCACTGGTCTAAAAGAAGTATCAGAAATGCCTCACACTGACTTGGAATGGGTAGTGGACATTTATATTTTTGCTCTAGCATTATTTTTAGTTCTCCTTTCCACTGTCATAATACAGTCCTAATAAGCTTTAGAGTTGCGAGGACACATCTCTGCCTCAGGGTCTGCCTTCCTAGGGAGCCTAACATGTGACAGACAGAATGGATATTCAGGTTTGTAGTCAAAAGGCAAGCTTGGTTCAGGGACAGAGAGGACCGAGGCTATCGGCAGAGTTGACTCAGGCATAATCACAATAGGTAGAAAAAGGGACATTTCTGGATGGGTTCTTACAGGGACCAACAAACAGAAATTTACACTTATGTGATCAACACCAGGCTGAGGGCAGGTACCACAGACTATGGTGGGGGCCCAACCAAAGGAAGAAGACAGGCTCTTTTCAGCACCACAGACAGCTCCTTGTGTTCTAGGCTGGGCTCTAGCCCATGTCCTGCTCTCTGGGATAGCAGGCCCATAGACAGTGAAGGTGTGAGGTCTTCAGCACAATGGACAGTCTGTGTGTGGTGCTTGACATGGGCATGATCAACTGACATGACCACAATCAGCTCAGCACCACAGACAGTCCCTCATGGTCCTAGTGTTCATAAGCCAAGATTTTACATGTACATCCTACATGGTATCAGTTCTGGGGCACATGCAAAAATAATTTATCCCTAGAGATAAATGGGTTACCTCTAGAGAGGTTCAGTGTCTAATTAGATGCAAAGGTGGGTGGACATGGGATGGTCTTTATGGGTCCTTGAACCTCCTTGAGTGGTGAGCCAGGTATGAGAAGAGAGGAGAGGAAAGGAGAGCAGAGGAGAGTGGGAGAGATGGAGAGGATGTGTGTGTGTGTGTGTGTGTGTGTGTGTGTTTGTGTGTGTGTGTGTGTGTGTGTGTGTGTGTGTGAGAGAGAGAGAGAGAGAGAGAGAGCAAGAGAGCCCAAAATATTAGTCTACTCTTCCAGATCTTTGATTGAAACCCCGTGCTGTGTGCTGTGGTTCAATCTCAGGGATCTGCCAATTTGGGTCTGTCTCAATGATTCTCTTCTCCATGGAATAGTTATTTTCATTAGTGCTCTGAAGTCCAGTCATAGTCTAATATGATGTCTTTGTTGCAGAACCAACTTCCCTGGGCACTGGACTACTCAGGGTACAGGAAACCTGATGGTCTCCTATGACTTGCAAACATGTGCCAGACTAAATTCAAAACCAAGGAGTCCATCAAGGCCTTGCAAATTCTCCACGGGAATTTGCGAGTCATGGCTCTGCATGCTGCAGATACCTGCAGATCTGCAACGGTTTGTATGAGTTAGGGAAGAGGTCACCAAGGACTCCCACAACACATCTGCATATTCTTAGAGAGACTATGCAAAGTTTGCTCCTACAAACCAGTTTGAGTTCTCTACTCAGAGCTCCTAATGCTATTGGACATTCCAGTACAGTCAGACATTGGTATCTAATTCCAGGACAAGTTATAGGCATCTATTACAGATATTTTAGAAAAAAAAAATTGAGACAGGGTCTTGCTGAGTAGTCCAGGTTGATCTTGGTCTCACTATGTAGCCAAATCTGCCCTGAACTCACAGCAATCCTCCTGCCTCAGCCTCCTCACCTCTAGAATTACAGGCATGAGCCACCATACTCAGCTTTAGAAGATATTTTCTTTTAATGTATTTAGTACAAGGTCTACAGGGTCTCACTACACAAATCAGATTCATAGTGATCCTCCTGTTTTCAGCCTCCCAAGTGCTGGAATTACAGGTGTGTGCCACCACATCTAGTCTCTAGAAAATATTTTTAAGAAATTTTTTTTTCTTTTGTAGCATTAGGGATCAAACCTAGGGCCTTTTGCATGCCAGGCCAGAGCTACACTGCTGAGCCACACCCTCCAGCCCTAATACAGTGGACCTTTGAGTTATGACTGGCCTCACACACAAAACAACTGGGGTTGCTACTGGAATTTTAGGCTCAACTTATGGTCAAAGTCTTGAGTTAGGATCCAAGTGCTGGCCACTTGTGTGGTTAAAAGGCAAACACTTGCAATGCCAGAAAAGCATCCATCAGACATATGTGTTTGTGGATGTGATTTTGATCAGTGCTTTACATAAGCACCATGATTACTGCTATAAAAATGGCCACAAGAAAGCTAGAAAATAAAACAATCATGATAAAAAGAATAGTGTCAGAGAAAGACAGAAACAGAAAACCTTAGATCAATTTTTAGATCTGAAAAAGCTGAGATCTAGGGAGCCAGAAGCAGATCCTAGTGGACTACAGACTCTCTGAAGGAGAGAAAAGTCACCAGAAAGCCAGATTGCCAGATTCCATATCATCATCATCATCATCCTCATCATCCTCATCCTCATCATCATCATCATCATCTTCATCATCATCATCATCATCATCCTCCTCCTCCTCCTCCTCCTCCTCATCATCATCATCATCTTCATCATCATCCTCATCATCATCATCATCATCATCATCATCATCATCATCATCATCATCATCTTCTCATCCTCCCCCCACCCCGTGGTGCCTGGGTTCAAACCATGGTCCCTGCAGTTGCCTAAGCTTTCCTAAGCAGGTGCTTTAGACTGCTGAGCCATCTTGCTAGCCCCTGATTCCTGATACTCTTATGGAAGGGGGCCCTCTTTTCAAACAATAACCATCTTCTCTTTCATCCTCTGGTCCCGCAAGCCAAAGATGTCAACTTGAATGGTGAGTACAGTATGAAACTGTTTGGGGTATACTAGGCATAGTGTATACATTTTTGGTGAATGCACTAGGAAAATTGTGGCTGTTTAGGACAAATTATGCACATTATACAATGTTTTTATCAGAAAAACTTAAGGGGTGCTTTGGGAGGTTCAGAATGCATTACAGGTTTTCTTCATTATTTCTTATAGGAAAAATAGTCTTGACTTACAACTGCTTGAGTTATAACCATCTCTCACAAATGAATGGATTTGTAAGTCAAGTATCCACTGTAGTTTGTTTTAAAAGCACATAAACCAGGTGTGGTGATACACTCCTGGAACCTCAGCATTCTGAGAGATTGAGGCAGAAGGATCTTGATTCAGGTCCATTTTAGTGACTTAGCAGGACCCTGTCTCAAACATTAAAAAAGTTGAGGTTCAACTCAGCAGAAAGGCTTTGGTTCAGTTTCTAATACAGGAAAAAGTAGTACCTGAAGACTTGTTAAGAAAGTGACAAAATTCCCTTCCTTGCCACTGCTTGGAGAATGGTCCTCGAACACAGCAGCCTGGATCGCCACCGCATCTAACACAGCTGATGTTCTTGCTTCTCAGCTGAGCCCTCACCAGGTGCCCTGACTATCTCTTCTTGAGATATTCCCAGAGACTAGCTATTAAGGAAAAGAAAGATCTCACTTTCAACTCTTACCTAACCTCTGAGAATATTAGGAGAGGACTAAATGTACTACCCTAAAAATCAACAGGTACTTGTGAGCTCCTGGGAACTGCATTTGAGGGCTGGTGGAAGGACTTCTGAGTCCTATTCAGCGCATGAGCAGATACAGTTATGCACCTGGACATTCACAAACAGAAGTACCACTGAGTCCTCTGCTGTGATTGGAAGAAAAAAATGAAATGAATGACTTAATGCCTAATTATTAAGTCACTCTGGTCACCTAGGGTATAACAGTGCAGTTGGAACAAATGGCACAAGTGCTGGGATATGTGAGGATAACCAGACCCTTCAGGAGAAGGCAAATGGTCACTCGGTCATAATGGAAGGGGAAGCAGGGAGGGAGGGAGGGAGGGTGAGGAGGGAGGGTGGGAGCTGAGGAGGGATGGTTTCCTGCATTCCTGATTTCCAGGGGGTGGGTGAAATCAGGATAGGGAAGGCGGGGTAAGCCACTCTCAGCTTTTTTTTTTTTTTGCGGGACCAGGGTTCAAACTCACAACCTTGCACTTGCCAGGCAGGCACTTATGCCACAGAGCTATCTCCCCAGCCCCTCTCTGCTTTTTAATACACTGTCACTGCAGGAATAGCCAGCCCTCAGGCTGATAATGGTCACGGCTGGGAACAAGAAGGGGATAAGATTAGATGGTTGGAACTAATAGTTAAAATGAAACTCTGAACCTACACGAACGTACATTTTCCTTACTCTTTCTCCTCACTCTCCACAGATGGCAATGGAGTAGGAGTCAAGGAAAATGCTTTAACTTTTCACGGTTGATGGGTTTCTGAAAGCGGGCACGGCTGAGGTGGAGAAGTGTGGTCCAGTCTCCATGGACACAGCCCATACCAAGAAGCCCCTTTGGGAGGCAGAGGAGACAAGATCCTTAATTAATCCCGGCAATCTCCCCACCTCCCACTACCTCTGTCTGTATTCAGAGTCTGCACACTTTCTGAAAAATGTGCATACCATCTCTCCGCATGTCAAACGAGAACTAATATTTATATCAGAATAATAGCATGTGAGCTCCTTATTGGCTTTCTGCTCCACTTAGAGCCAATTACTCTTTGCTTCTAAGAGGACAGAGCTTTGAAGGAAAGTGGGAATGTGTTTAATTAATCCTGCTATACCTGGGGGCACCTGGTTGGTGGCACTTGGCCGAAAGCCTCAGGGTAGGGGCTCCAAACGACTGCAGATCCATGAATCCTCCTGCTTTTGTAGTTGTTCCATTTTTCCAACTAATGATTCAGCAAAGGGCAGAGATCAAATGCAAAAATATTCCAGGCAAACATTTGCGGGGTCTTCTTATTTAGCCAATCTGTGACCCCATACTCTCCCACGGGCTGACGATGAGTGAGGGCAGAGGGTGTCACAGCCTCCCCAAATCATCCCCGGGAAGCTCTGAGCAGTGAGAGATATGATACATTTATCTGGCAGAATGTTCTAGCTGCATGTCATATCCTCATCAAGAATGGGAAAAGGGTAATTGGATTTAAATGTCAAGATGTTCCCAGTGTAGGGCGGAAGGCACACGTCTATTTTCCCAGCTACAGTTTTTTCCACCTTCTCAGTCTTAGGATAACGAAAACTGCAACCACTTGTAGCTGAAGATGATGAGAAAAAATGCTCTTGGACTTGGGAGATAAACGTTGGCTCACCACCTAGGGGCCAGGTGAGTGGCTATCAAATGCAGAGGTCACGCGACAGGCAGTCCAGGGAACAGTGAGAAGGCCAAGGTCTCACACAGAGAGTGAGTTGGGCAGAGGGTAAGCTCAGGAAAGAGCTGTTTGGGACATCCATCCTGACAGGTGACCATACTTCAGAGAAGAGCATAACAAGCCCTCAGGGAGATCAGTCCTGTGGTCCTTTTCTAGATTTGGAAAAGCTGTTTCTTAGGACCTAACAGTATGAGAGGTATACAGTATCGCCCTTTGTCTTAGCTCTCATCGGGGTTACTCTGGTCACCATGGCAGCCAATTTGCACCAGCTGTGCATGTATGACCCAGTGGCTGCACCAGGCTATGGTGTGACAAAGGACACATCCCATCTTCTTCCATGTATGCTGGGGCTTCAGCTTTGGACTTCATTCTACATGGCTACAGACTGCCAACTTTCATGGTAGGGAAAGGGGGATGGGTGGGGATCAGGACATCTGCTGGTGTTAGAGAATAAGACAAAATCTAAATAGGCCATAGCCCCATAGCCTCACTGCCTCAAGGACATGGGGCTCGCCTCAATACCCTGTAGCCACAAAGCTTCAAACTGAGCTGTGCATCCAAACTGAGCTCAAGCTCACAACCAGAGTGTCCCTGAGGGACCCTTTCTCTGGGGACAGCAGTGTTAGTCTGAGGAGGTAGCCAGGCACAGGTCATAGATGGGAAACTAGGCACTGAGTGACTAGATCAGAATCAGTGGGGTGCCTTCCTAAGGACCCACAGCAACTGGGGCCACCCCACCTTCCATTCTGACAGGAAGCCTACACCTGGCCCTGGTTTGACGAAGGCCTTCTCCCGACTCCTCAGGTTCACAGGTGAGGAGTCGTGGGACCTGTCAGGAGCAGGGGAATGGGGTGGGGCCAAGCAGAACTCTGGGGCAGTTAGGTCTGGCGTGATTAGCTCCTGGCTAGTTCTCTACTGCTGACTTTCTGAACCACAGCTGTCTCTGAGGCCCTCTTGGGTTCATCTCCAGCCTCTTCTCTGCCCTCCAAGGGTCAGGGGCTTAGACTAGCAAGCACAGCTAATAGGAACAGCAGTAATAAACCACTCAGCCTGGCGGCAGCATTTGAGATACAACGGGGATTCCCAGTGAAATATGGGTCCAGGCAGAATTCTAGAAGCTGCCTGCACTTGCAAGGACAGGGACAGAGGGTCCACAGAGAGGAGTGTGGGGTGAGGGGTCCCTGCAAGTGAGGACTGAAGTCCCAACCCACCCCGGGTGTCTGTCTATATCACTGTAGACTCTTTTTTTTTTTTTTTCAAAACTAGGACTTGAGCCCAGGGCATTGGTACTAAGCTACGTCCTCAGCCCTTTCATATTTTTTATTTTGAGTCAGTGTCTCTAAATCACTAAGCTGCCCAGACTGTATTCAAACTTGTGTTCCTCCTTCCTCAGCCTCCCCAAATCCTGGGTTTGTAGGTGTGCACCATGACACCTGGACCTAGTGGGATGGATCCTCAGAAAATACATCTCCCTAATTAGAGGCATGACAGGGGGCACGGTCCATCCCATTTACAGGTCTGAGTGGTCCTGCTGGTGGAAAATGAGCATGTGATTTTCTATAACTGCTGTTAAGACTGAAGTGTATATGAGGGGGAGGGAAAGAGAGGGAGGAAAGGAGAGCGAGGGAGCGAAGACCCTCTGGCTGCCGTTGGGGCAGGAGGCCAGGAGGCAGCCGGCTTCTCTGCAGGCAGGCCTTCCTCTTTCCTATCCACATCCTCATCCTCACGCTGCCTGGGGGTGCATTTGATGCCTCTTCCCATCAATCTGCGGAGTCCTCTCCTCGAGCTCAGCTTCTTGCTCTGCTTGAGAGGCAAACGTTTTCAGCTTTGTCTCAGTGGACGTGCCCCCTCACTCCTCTCTACACTTGGAGGCAAGAGAGGCTGCTAGCCAGCAGGGTGAGGTGAGGGGGTGGGGGGTGGAGCTGTCCCCCTCCTCGTCTCTTCCTAGCCATGCTGTTTCCAGGGACAGGCTTTGTTCTCTGCCAAAGGCTGGGATTTTCTGAGCCAAATCCAGGCCTGGCACTGCTGCCTGCCAACATATGCATAGCTTTGAAAGGATGGTCCCTTCTCCCCTGGACCGGGGACTTCCACACCTGCCATTTGCTACAGCCTCTGGGCTTGGCCAGAAAGGGCCCCCCCCAGACAGACACACTACTTGTTCTCTACTCGGCTTGATGTTGGGGGCTGGGGATGTGTCAGGACCAAGCTAGGGAGGACACAAGGTGGCCAACAGACCTCACTCCCTGCCACGTTGTCACCCACACTCTTACCTGAACCCTGGCAGGACTCCAGGCACTGTGCTGATGTGGGAGCAGGGCGGCTCTGGGAACAAGAAGGGCCTCACCCCCCAACATAAGAAGTTATTGGTGCCCTGGACTGGGTACTAAGGAAGCTCTTTCCCCCTCTCTCAGTCCCTACAGCTGAAGCGACACCAGGCCATTCTTCCAGGAGCTGGGAGTTAGGACCTGGCCTGGCCATCTATCACCCCTGGCCTGCATCCCCTCTGCTGAGTGGTAGCAGCCCCACATCATACAGTGTGAGTCCCTGCCACTCTCTTCTTATAAAGAAATGAACCTTGTTCTGGAGGATTCGTGAGAACAGAGACTGAGGCTCATGGGTCTCTACCCCCATCGCAGGCTGAGGTATGGTGTGGGGCCTGAGAACCAGATGCCGGGTATGACATACAAGGGATGTTTCAGCTCTTACATATCCTTTGGGCTCTGAGGCAAGGACCGGCAATGCATGATCCAGAACATTCCATCTGTGAAAAAGCAGGGCTTAGGATGGCACCCACAAAATGTGAGCACACAGGGAAGGTGGGACCAGCAGAAGAAAAGCAAGACATCAGAAGGTGGATCTGGGAGGAAGCGGAAGCCCACATTTTACAGCCATGCGTTCAGACAGGTGTCCCCCAGAGAATGCTGTATTATGGGTTTCATTCCCAGTCTGTGGTAAAACTGGACGAAGTGGAGTTTATGATCGTATTATGTCACTAGTGTGAGAACTTGAAGGGGTAATGAACATCTACAGGGTACACGGAGACTGTGGAAGGGAAAGAAATTATTCAATGGGAAGGAAAGACTGGGAGGAAGAAAAGGACAAAAGAAAGAAGGGGAAAATATACTTAGGTATATATACAGAATAGTTTAGGTAAATTGTATTGTCAATTTCTGCTGGTCTTTTTAATTTAATTTAATTTTTTCAATGTATTTGGTATAGGGTCTCCCTATGAGCTTGAACTCATACTGATCCTCCTATTCGCAGCCTCCCCAGGTATGGGATGTCAGGAGTGTGCCACCATGCCCGATCTTGGTGGCTGGCTCGGCACACCCAGGGGCAGGGCTGGCACGACATGTGGGGCTTAGTCTGCTGAGCTATCTCACCTGCCCTCTGCTGTCTTTCGAAAGGAGCAGTTAATGCTTATTTATTTATTTTTACTCTACCTTTATTCCCCTCTTTTGAATTTCTTATAACTTTTCTTTTTGCTTGTTTATTTTTTGTGGGACTAAGGATTGAACTCAGGCCCTTCACTTGTCGGGCAAGTGCTATAACTTCTTTGTTACTGTTTTGTTTTTTTCTTTAAGCGAAACTTGCACGTTTATATCTGGTAATCTGAACAAGTAATTTGAGGATAACATCATGTAATACAGCAACTATTGTTAAATTCATATTACTTTATTGAAATCTTGTTTCTAATGGTTTTTTTTTCTATCACTATTGTAAATTTTTTAAAAATGTATTTAGCATTGGGCCTATAGGGTCTCACTATGTAGATCAGACTCATAGTGATTCTCCTGTTTTCAGCCTCCCAAACGCTGGGATTACAGTTGCACCTCACCATGCCAGTCTCAATCACTCTCTCAGTGTGCCCTGGGGGTGGGGCTGGAACAGCAAGCCAGGATCAAATCCATTATTTTAAATTTTTAAAATAAAATTTAAAAAAGTCGGGCATGGTGGCATACGCCTGTAATCTCAGCACCTGGGAGGCTGAGATAGGATCAGTGAGAGTTTGAGACCAGCCTGGGCTACAAAAGCGAGCTCAAGGCCAGCCTCAACTGCATAGTGAGACCCTGTCTCAAAAAGACAAAAATAAATAAATAAACAAACAAACAAATAATGAAATAAAAAAGAGGTTGGGTTTGTGAAAGGACGTTAGGTCATTTGGGAGGTGTCCTTGAAGGGTATCTCAATTACCCTTCTCTTGTTGCTGGGACAAATGCCTGACACTCAAAATGAAGAAAGGAAAGGTTTATTCAGCTCACAGTTACTGGAGGTTTCAGTCCATATTCAGCTGACTCCAAGGCTGAGTGGAAAAGGGCAGAGAGCATCCACTTCATGGCATTAGGACAGCAACAAATGGTGACAGAGGCCATCAACCAACCAGGGCAACAGACAGCAACAGAGGGGGCTGGGGAGATAGCTCCGTGGCACAAGTGCTTGCCTGGCAAGTGCAAGGTCATGAGTTTGAACCCTGGTCCCCCCCCCCACACACACACACAAAATAGCTTCAGGAAGCAACCAAGAGCATCACACATCACAGAGAGAGTCTGTTTCTCTGTATCTCTTATAATACATTCAGGCTATCACCCCAGTCTGGGGAAGGTACACACACCCATAATCCCGGCAATACTAAAACCCATAATTGCAGCAGTACTAAAACATATAATCCCAGTAGATAGTGAGTTAGTCTGAAATTCTAGATGTCCCCATCCCATGACTGCATGTGGCTTTGGGGGAACAACTACACATAAACCATAACAAAGGGGTATTTAGAGCCTGGTCTCTTTCTCTCTTTTTGCTTCCTGGTGGCTATGAAGTGAATATCTTTGCTTTACTACATATGACCTGTTGTGATATGCTGCTTCACTACAGGTCCCAAACCAAAAGGACTGAGACCATCATGAGCTGAGACCCCTGAAACTGTGAGCTGAAATAAACCTTTACTAATGAATTGATTATCTTGGGTATTTTGTTACAGTAATGGAAAACTCCCTAACACATTTGGTGTTGGGCTGTGGTGTAAGCAAGAACTTCTCTGGACTCTGTCCCTTGTTTTCTGACACACAGCTACAAAGCTCTTGGAATTTCCTAAGTGATGAGTGTTTCCTTACGTTAATACAGTGACCCACCTACAATACTGGTGTGGTCCCACAGAACTTCTGGGTGAGAGCTTGTGACCCTGAAACATCAACCACCTGAGAGAGGGTGGAAACTTTCTGTGCCTGACCTCTGAGGAGCAGAGTGGCTGGCACTTGAGTTCAGTCATTGGCCAATGAGCAATCAACCTGATTGCTTATAATCAATAATGCCACAATAGACACGCTGGGCGACAAGGCTCAGGGGAGCACCTAGTTGAATACACTGGTGTTCAGGAGGATGATGGGCCTTGGCTCCAGGCACAGAAGGAGATGGAAGCTCTGTGTTCAAGACCTTTCAGACCTCACTTTCAGGGTATCTTTCCGAATAAAACTGTAACTGTACACATTGCACTTTCTTCAGTTCTGCAGATTTTTCTAACAAATTCTTGGACTGGGGGGTATGAGGTATCACAAAATCCCTGAATCTACAGGCAGTTGCTCAGCAGTGTGAATGGTGTAGGGACCTGCCTTGTGGCTGGTGTCTACAGTGAGGTCAGTCTTACGAGTGACTATGTCCTGATCTTGTAGGGTCTGACGCTAACTCCAGGTGGTCTGTGTCAGAACGGTATTGTAGTACAACCCAGCTGGGGGTGGCAGGGGACGCAGGCTCATGCATTGGAAATGAGCCTCTCCATGGCCCATGCAGAACAACGATTCCTATTAGGAGGGCCAGACAAGAGGATCGCCCAAGGAACGGGCACATGTGCTTGACCTCAGCCTTAAAGTAAGGGCAACAGCGCACTGCAGGGGGCTGTTTCTACACCCCATGAAGAAAGAGGAAGCATCACAATGGAGCACAATCCAGTTCCCCACTGAACTCCACAGACCAAGCTCATGCAGCGGCAGACACGGCTGGTGGCGGTGGAGGCTCTGCTGGAGATGTGCAGGGCCTCTCCTCTTGCCCTCAGTCTCTGCCTGTATGGGCTGAACCACTCACACAGGCTCTCTTGTGTCACCAAGGCTGGGGACAGCTTCTGGCAGAAATGACTTTTAGGTAGCTTGGGAGGAGAACAAAACATCTCCACATCTTTTCTCTGCCTGTGGCCTGAGAGCACATCAGAGATCTAGCCATACCCTCCTGCACAGGGCCACACAAGAACCTTGTCTCACCTTGTCTCCACTCAGTGTTCACACTTAGGTAGACCAAAAAAAAAAAAAAAAGCACATCCGGGAACTGTAGTGGGCAGCAGCACTTGTCAGACCCTCAGAGATAGCAAGCGCACATCTGAGACCATGCACCTGCCTGGCCCCAAGTTGAGCTGGGGCTCCATACTGGCTCATTTAATTCTCACAGTGCCCTCTGATGTAGGTTCTACAATACATGGTCCCCAACTTACAACAGCTCAACTTGCAACCTTTCAGCTTTACACTAGGAAGCAATACACGTTCAGGAGAAAGCATACTTGGGATTTTGACCTTTTCCCAAGGTAGTGATACGCGGTATCACATACTTTCATGATGCTGGGCAGAAGCAACGTGCTATGGTTCCTAGACAGGCACGTGATCACTAGGGGACATGACTAACATGCTACAGCATGCTACGTTGCTAAGCTGTGGTGTTCAGCAGGTCAGGCATATTAAATGCATTTCAACTTCATCTTGCAGTGAGCTCATCAGGATATAACCACATTGTAAGTCAAGAAACATCATGGGTACCAATTTTATACCCATCTTAGAGAAAAACTAGTTTCAAGTCCCCCTCATTCTTGCCCCACCCCAACCACTGAACAGCAGAGTGTGCCTTTTATATGGCAAATCAGAACATGTGATCTCGCCGCCCCCGCCCCCGCCCCTGAAGGAACCTTAACTGTGTCACCAGTAGTAGGCAGCCTCAAGGACACCACCCAATGGTTCCCATTGAGAACCTGTTCTGTCATATGCTCCCTACACATGGAGGCTGGAACCAGAGACCAGCTTCTGACAGACAGAATACAGCTACACTGGTGGGTACGTAACTACCTCTCAGGTAAGCTACATAGCTGCTGTGGCTTCTGTCTTGCTTACTTCCCTCACTTGCTCATTCTGAAAGGAGCCAGCTTGCCTACTGTGACAGGACCTGAGGGAATTCTCTGGCCAACCATCTGAGAGAGAATGAATCCTGCCAACAGCCCCTTGGCTGAGCAGGGGAAGCAGATCCAAGACTCTAGTGCCGACCCCTTTCCCACTGGGCTTCCACTAGATTTCCAACCACTGGAAACCAAGGTGTGGAGTTCTTGGGATGCCCAAGTTGTAAGGCGCTCTGTTGCAAACTTTGAGAGAGCTCATCTGCCCCCTGCTCACTCCGGTAGAAGTCAGCAGAGCAGCTCCCCGTGTCAGGTCTATGTCAGTGTTCCCCAGGTATTCTTATTTATGCCCAGCTCCTCCCACAGGAGGCCCAGAGAGGGCAGGGCCAGAAGGTGGACCAAAATCACATAGAGCATGGTGAGCTCACATCTGTCCTAGCGTAAGCCTGCCTTATGGTGCGCAGTATGCTCTCTCTATCCCTTACTTCCACCTGGCTCCAGCTGCCCTGGGTTCCCAGCTCTCCTGGGGAGCTCCAGGGGTGACATCTTTCCTCTTGCCTCCTGCTTGGACATCCCTGCTTCTCTCTTTCTCTCTCTTGAGCCGCTCTCCTCTGAGGAATGTGCCTGGCCTCCTTTTCCATGAGCGGATAGTCCATTGAGAACAAATACATATCTGCAAGTCTGTGATCATTTCAGCAAAGCCGATCAACATAAACCCAAGTATTGGGTCAGAGGACACAGGAGTTCTCTTCCAGGACTGCATGGGTCCTGCAGGGCATGGTCATGGGAGGGTCTGCTGAATGTGTCCCTTCTTTGCTTGGGGCCAGCTAGCCCTGCATCTGCCCAGCCCTTTGGTCTGGTGGAGACTCTGAAAGATATCCATTGCTGAAGTGTGAGATAATTGTATTAATCCACTTTTTGTTGCTGTAACAAAATACCTGAAGCTGGAGGCCTTTAAGAAAGATGCTCATTTAGCTCACACTTTTGGAAGTTCAAGAGAATGGCACTGACATCTGACAGGCATTAAGATCCTTAGCTGTGTCACCTGGCAGATGGCAGCACAGCAAGTGAGCAGGAGAGGTCACAAGGCAAGACAGGAAGCCAGAGAGCAGGCAGGGGCCAGGCTCACTCTGTCATAATGATGCATTCTCTGGGGAAACTCATGAGTCCTAATCCCTCCAGAGGGCAAGGCCCCTACTGACCTAACCACCCTCCACTAGGCCCTGCCCCTAGCGGTCCCACCAATTTTCAACGTCATAACACTGAAGATCAAGCTTCCAACTCATGAGCCATGGAGACACCTTCAAACCACATACATGCAAGCTATAGTGCCTACAGCCATGGTCAAAGGCCGAGTGGCTATGTGGGTGGCCAGAGGACACACTCCCTGCCACAGAAGCCACTCAAAGCAGCAAGTACACACAAGGTGCAGGACAGGGACACCACCCTTACTTAGGTCTGCACCAAGAGAGTTTGGAACTAGAGGAACTAAAAAATCAAGATCTACTCTCAGGGTGAGGGGGCAGAGTTCTGTCTGCCATGCCAGAACATGTGTGGGCTGTACTTAGGGGGCTGTGAACCCGTTATGGGTGCTCAGAGGCTTGCAGGAACCCCTACCTCGCTGGTGCTCAGGCTCCCCAAAGGCTGCTATTGGGCTTCTGGCCAAGCTGGAAAAGGTCACCACCTGAAGGCATGTGTTGGTGTCCAAGGGCTCAGTGAGGCAGTAGGGTCCAGGAAATAGGGGTGTTGGGAGGAAAGGCACACAGGTTTATGCAAAGAGCTCAGAGCCTGGAATGCAGCTAGCCTGCCCCTGCAGGAGCTTCCCCAGGGACTAGATCCGCTTGGCACCTGGTCACGGTAATTACTGCTGAACTTTAAAACCTAACACAGCAAAACTGCAAATATTTAACATGTGCTTCTGCTCCCAGGGGGGCCCCAAGGAAACAGGAGCAAATGGCCAGAATCACAACATGAACTTCCGCGTCTGTTCATAAAGCGGATTAATAAAGAAGCTAGTCGTGACCAGAAGCATGACCTCCAGCAAGAAGCGAGCCCCAGCCCCCACTGCTGCCTGGCTGCAGCTGACGCTTGGCCCCCCTGGAACCCCCTGTAGGACTCAGAGGCACACACATGTGCACAGACACTCATGGGCATGAGTGCACACGTCCCATAGGCTGGAGAAGGCGGGAGCGCACAGACTTCAGGCCTGTACCCCTGCTCCCAAAGGCTGCCCGCGCAGTGCTGGGAGCCTGGTTCAGCCTCCCAGGTGAGCCCAAGTTGCAGACCTGCCTCAGTCTGTCTCAAGTACTGCAGATGGAGGAGTTTGAGGAAAAGATGCCTAAGGTACCAGGATTTTTCCCTTGGCAAGAACACAGGGGCAGCCGGGTGTGGTTGTACATGCCTGTAATCCCAGCACTCGTGTCTTAGTTACTTTTTACTTGTTGCTGGGACAAATACCCAACACTCAAGAGAAGGAAAGAAAGGTTTATTTAGTTCACAGTTTGTGGAGGTTTCAGTCCATATTTGGCTGGCCCAAGGCTGAGTGGAATAGAATAGAGAGCACCCAGTTCATGGCGGTGGAACAGCAACAAAATGGTGGCAGAGGCAGCTCATCAGGGCAGCAGAGCAACAGCACCAGTCTGTCTCTCTGTCTCTCTTTATATTGCATTCAGGCTCTCTGACTCAGCCTATCTGCCTTAGGCTACACCCATAATCCCAGAAGTACTTAAAACACATAATCCCAGGAATCATGGATCAAGCCTCAAACTCTAGATCAGTACTAAAATACATAATCCCAGGAATTTATGAGTCAAGCCTCAATCTATAGAAGTCCCCTCCCAATGACTGCATGAGGCTTTGGGGGAACAACTAGACATAAAACAAACAAACTCAGGAGTCTGAGGCAGGTGGATCATTGTAAGTTCGAGACCAGCTGGGCTACACAGTGAGACCCTGCCTCAATGATTTGAAGGAAGGCGGTGGGAGAAGACTCTGACTGGGATGCAGCTGGGAACCATCAGTGGTTTCTGTGTGACTCTGGAGGAAGTATGGCTTTGGCACAGAAAGAGTCTGCGATGGGGCAAAGCTGCCTTGGGATGAAGGACAAGGGGGTCTAAAAGGTGGCGGGGCTTTCGACATAAGAGAGGAGGAATAGGTGGAGAAACAGGATGTGCAGGACCAGTCTTCCAACAATGTGAGGGAAGCTGGGCCATGAGGGTGGCACTGTTGGGTGAGGCAGGGCAGAAGGGAGCACTGCACAGGGCAGGAACATCTCCAGTCAAGAGCGCCCTTCTCCCTGTCTCCAGAGGAAAAGTGCAGGTTGACTCCAGGTGTTTCTACCTAGACTCTGTGACCAGGCCCCAACTGTAGTGACCAGAGCCTCCCTAAGTGTCTACCATGAGATAAGGGGACACAAGAAGACAGGGAGAGGTAGGGCCAGAGCGCCTCTTAAAGTTAATGCTCTGGCCCCATTCTTCTGGCCCACAGTCCCACCTTTTTTTCTTGTCATGTCTCTGCTGAGACCCCAGAAGTCCCAGTCTAGGAAGGCTCCCAGGGGTGTGGGGGGGATGCTAGCTTCTGCAGAGTAGCATTTGGAATACATGAAGGTGTCAAAGCAGTGGGGGTTCCCAGGACTGGACTCAGAGTAGGGCACTGGGAGCAGAGCCAGTGTCACTGTCACTCCTCTGCCCCACGCAGGCTCAGCCAGAAGCCCTGGGCCACCACGGTGACCAAGACGTGAATGGCCATCGAACTTTAATTTTTTATCTTCACTAGGAGGAATTTCAGGTTTGAATGATCAGGACTTCAGACTAGGCTCAGCTGGGTGTAGCTCATAAGGGCAGCAAGTGGGATGCACTCAGGACAGGGTTTCCCTGGGTGTTTCCCTGGGGTGTCAGCCTGGAGCCAAAGGGAGGCAGACACCCTTGCCAGCCCTGATCAAGCATCTTTGTGATGCACAGAGCCAAAGACAGGGAGACTCGACTGTGCTCCTCTATCCCACACAGCCACACCGCTCCTGGTACACCGCTTGCACCACACACCCATTGTCTCTCATGACAGCATCCTCCTGCACATGCACATGTACATGTACAACTGAGCTGGTGTCCCCCAGCCCCCTGTCTGGAGGTATAGAGCAGGGTGTTACATTAGTACTTCTACTAGGGAGCTATGTCCCCAGAGCACCTTCCCAAAAAGTTTACTTTGAGCCAGGTTCTTAGCAAGTCACTAAGTTACCCAGCCGGGGCTTAAACTCTCTCAGAGTGCTGGGATTACTGGCATGCGCTGCTGTGCCTGGCTGAGCTGGCCTCTGGACAGGAGCCGTGCTCTGGGCAGATACTACCTTCCTCCCCAGAGTCACTTCTTCAGGGATCTGCCTCTGTTACAAGAGGAGTCCTGGCTTTTCAGCCCAGACCCTTGCCAGAGCCTACCCAGGTGCAGCCCCTCCCTCTGGCCACAGCCCACCCTTGCAACGGACTGCCAGGTTCCGGGGGACAGCGGCTGAGAGGGCATGCAGGGGACAGCCCTACACCAGGCCTCCTCCCCAAAGCAGGCATCCATATGCCTCCGGGCTGGGGAGCCCTGAGCTGGGTTTGTCACGCCTGCCACTTGCAGGTCACAGAAGGTCCTTTTGGCTCTTTCCCACCTTGAGGGCTCCAAGCACGGGGAAAGAAGGAAAAGGGAAAGAAGAGAGGACAAGAGTCAGGGGCAGGTGTGGACCTGGCCCCAGCCCCTGTTGGGCCATCCCTGCCAGAAGGGCCCTGCCCGGCAGCTGGACCTGCTGCTGCACACCGACGGGGAGGGGCTAGCCTGCAGGCTGCAGGTGCTTTACCGTGTGCTCAGTTATTCACGGAGACTTGGAAGACCTGCTTACCTGAGAGCAGCCCCAAAGCCACGCTTTGCAGGACGCTGCTTTCAGTAACTCTGGCTGTGCCCCATGGGGCCAGGAGCACCTGCAGCTAGGAATATTGGGGTCACTGAGGGAAGCAAGACCCCCCCATGATGCACCTATGTACCTGATCCATGGAGAGAAAAGTCATGCTTCCCTGCCCAGGACCCCTAAGTACCTCTCCTCTATTCTGGGGCACAAGCAGGTATCAGGCGCCCTACCCAGGCCACAGCTCTGCCTGGGGCAGGGACTATCAGGAAAGGGGGTGAGCAACAGTAGAGGAGATGGGACCAGCGAGTCCCTGAAGGATCTATCTTCCAGCCAGCATGCCCAGCAGGATGCAACGGGCTCACCTGAAGTCTGATGCCAGAGCAGCTGGCCTCACCCAGGGCCTGCCACATGGCTGCCACCAACACCCAGGGAAGTCTGGGGGCACCCTGCAGCCAGGCCTGGTGTCCTGTAAGCCAAGCCTGGCAGTGCCAAGATGAAAGCCCTCACCCCAGGGAGGAAGGTCCTCGTGTACTTCCTGCTCTGTTCCCCACCACTTCCTTTTCCTCAGGAAGGTGCAGGTCCTTATCCCGAGTCCCTCTGGTCTACCCCAAGTGATACCCCATGTACCAGGGTGCAGGCCTGTTGGACCAACCCACCGAGTTCATCCCAGACCCAGGAACTGGCTCAGGGATGGTCAGGTGACAAAGATGGGGAGATAACAGAGACCTGGAGGAGCCAAGGCCACCTTCAGGGGAAAAGCTGCCTGTGACTGAAGCAGTTGAGTCTCCATGACACCAAGGCGACACACGAGTACAGGGCTACCCAATGCTGTCACTCCTGTCCAACCCCCATCCTTCAGCCTGCCCTGCTCTCAGGGCACCTGCTTTTCTGCAGTGGAAAGGGGGGGGGCAGCAGGTAAGCACAGGGCTCCAGCCATGACTCCTCCCTTCCAACCATGGGCCCAGGGGGAATGAAGTATGAATCAAGGTAGGGCAGTGTAAAGGGCAGAGAACTCGGGGTGCCTGGGGAAGGCAGCCCCTCACAGACAGAGCAGCACCTGAGGCTCAGCACAGGCCCCAGACCACACCTTCACAAAGATGCTTATGCACCCATGTAGAGGCAGGTAGACCTTACACCTGTGTCTTACTTTTTACTCGTTGCTGGGACAAATACCGGACACTCAAAATGAAGGAAGGAAAGGTTTTATTAGCTCACAGTTACTGGTGGTTTCAGTCCATGCTTGGCTGGATCCAAGGCAGACAGGCACATGGCAGAGAGCAGCAGTTCATGGCGGCAGAACAGCAATGATATAGTGACAGAGGCAGCCAGCCAATCAGGGCAGCAAAGAGCAACAGTGCTAGTCTGTCTCTCCATCTCTCTTTAAACTACATCAGGCTCTCTGCCTCAGCCTATCCACATCAGGCCACACCTATAATTCCCAGCAGTACTCAGACCTATAATTTCATCAGTACTAAAACACATAATCCCAGTGACTCATGAGTCAAGTCTCAATCTATAGAAGTCCCCGCCTCATGATTGCATGAGGCTTTGGGGGGGACAACTAGACATAAACCCTAACAACCTGCAAACACACACACACACACACACACACACACACACACACTCACACACCTGCTCACATTTGCAGATGGGAGCGTGTTTATCAGTCTGGGCCCTGCACACATCTCCCACACTCCAGGCAGAGTCACATGTAGGCAACTCCGGCCAGCCAGCACCCCAGGCTTAGCAGGGGATGTATCTGAGGAGCCTCTGATGCTGCCTTCTGATTTCCAGCAGGCTCGGGAGCAGAGCGGTGCTGGGCTTCAGAAGGTGAACACCAGGTGAGAAATGATTAACTGTCATTTGGTTCTTGATAGATGCAGCCCCGTCCTCCCTTGTTCTTGGCAGAGGGCTGACATGTTATTGATCCACTTAGTGTATTCATATCAGCAGCTGCGAGGCCGAGCTAGGACCAGTCACAGAACACAAACAACGGAAGAGAACCATGTCTCGGTGAGGGCCTAGAAAGTGAGGGTTAAGGGCGTGATTGTCAGGCCGCTCTAGCCTCTCAGAGTCCTTGCTGGGCCAGCAGATGGGTCCGTGGTGAAAGTCATTTGTCCCCAGACACCTGATAGCTGGCTATGTCAGGTTTGTGGTACCAGTCATGCCCAGGCCCATGTGAAGAGGGAAGAGGGACCAAGGATAGAGGAGGTAAAAAAGAGTCAGGCATTGTGGCAGATGTCTGTAATCCCAGCACTGTAGGAGGCTGAGGTAGAAGGGTCACAAGTTTGAGCCCAGCCTGGGGCAAACTATGGACTTAACAAGACCCTGTCTCAAAATAAATAAAAAAAGGGGCTAGCGATGTAGCTTAGTGAGAAGAGTTCAAGTTCAATGCTCAGTACCAAACAAAACAGGGAGACAGGGAAACCTGAAGACGAGACTATGGGAACACTCTGAAAAATCTCATTACAGTTTTTCCTAGTTACCTGAAAGAACTTCATCCACACCAGGGACCATGGCTTCAGATGATCGATAAGGTTCCGCTGAACCTGTTATGGTTTGGTCTAAAATGTCCCTCCACAGGCTCACTGTGTTGAAGGTTTGCTGCCAGCTGATGGGCTTTAGGGAAGGTACCTGCATCCTTAGGGAGGGTTCTGGCTTCATCCAGGGGATTCATCCAAGGGTACAGTTATAATATTATGGCATTACTGGGCAGTGATGGAAACTGTTGGGTGTGGTCTGAGGAACAGGTCGCTGGAGGTGTGTACTTGGGGACTAGAGTTTGTCTTCGGCTTCTTCCTGGTCTCCCCGTTTGTTTTCTGCGTCCCTGAAGTATGAATAGCTTTCTTTCACCACATCCTCCTGCTATATTTCTGTCTCACTACAGCTCCCAAAATAATAGATCCAGCAGACCATGGACTGAACCTCTAATACCATAAGCCAAAATAAACCTTTCCTTTTTTATGATGTCCCAGTTATTTTGCCACAGCAATCGAAAGATGGTAAAGATGATATAATCTCCCCTTCCTTGTTCTTTTCTTCTTTGCAGTATTGCAGATTGGCCTCAAGGCCTCTGCACTGAGCTATGTCCCCAGATCTTTTTTATTTTTTATTTTGAAAGAACATAAAGCAAAGGAAGAAAAACCATGTCACAGGATTGAGAGCTAAGGGATACTGGCTGGGCTCAAACTTGTGATCTTCTTGCCTCAGCCTCCCAGAGTATTGGATTTACAGGTGTGTGCTACTACACTCAGCCTTATGTTGTTCTTACACTGTCTTTGTCTATGTAGCCACTCACCCACCCAACTATCTTCCTATCTACCCATCCATCTATCCATCCTCTTTCCCATCCATCCATCTATCCATCCATGCATGGATCCACTCACTCATCTATCCACTCATCCATCCACATACCTGTTCACCAATCCATCTACCCACTCACACTCACCTATCCATCCACCCACCCACCCATTTACTCACCAGCCCATCACCCACCCATTCTTCCTTCCATCCATTCAACATTTACTAAGCACTTCACATGTGACAGACACTATACTCATTATGGTACTGAGGTAGGGGAGATGTTCAAGGGTGGACAAAGACAGGAAGAGACTGGACCTTGTCTTGAGGAAAGATGGAGGATGAAGGATGGAAGAATGTGGGCAGAATAAAATATTATGAGCTGGGCCATGGTGCCCTCTATTGGTATCCAGGCAAACACATGTGTGGGAGCCGAGAGGGTCTGAGGACTTTAAAACCCAGCTTCTAGCTCCAGTTAGACTGGGCCCCCAAAGTCTGCCAGTCTTCTCTTCAGATCCTGTCACCTCCTTTGTGCATGTACAGACTTTGGGTTTGTTGTGTCCCCAGACCAAGGACAAAGGGCTTTATGCCTAGGGATGGCTAAGAGTGTGGGCAGAAGTTATCTCAGTCAGACCAAGTTCCAGCCAGGCTTGGACCAGGCCTGAGCACCATTCCTTCATGGGTCTAGAATACCCACTCTGTTCTCAGCAGCGATGGACAAGACTGTCCCTGCCAAGGAGCCTGGCCTAGTGTGCAGGCTATGATGACTGTATAGGGCAGAGAACTGAATGCTGGCATTTAGGGACGGGAGCAGGGACCTGTGCTGCACCCTGTCCGTGTCACCTTGATTTCGTGGTGAAGGTGCCCAGCTCTCATCAGTGGGCTATGTTGGGTCCCTTGTAGGAAAGGACTAAGCTGAGGAGGAAACCGACAGCGCCAATGCTGTGCAGTCCGCAGGCAGAGCCAGGGCCCCTGTAGGCCCTAGGCCTTCCATCTTCATCAGGCAGCTGGCACACTGGGTGTGTGACTGCAGCAAGGTGCTGTCACAGGGTGGGGCGGGCAGCCTCCCTGGCCAGCAGAACTGTCCCCTAGTAGTGTCATGTGATGTACTCACATAGAAAGCCCAGGGGCCTGGGAAGATACCTCCATGGCACAAGCACCTGCCTGGCAAGTGCAAGCTCATGAGTTCGAACCCTGGTCCCACCAAAAAACAAAAATGAAACAAATAAACACAAGGAAAGCCCAGGTTTGGGGTGAACACATGGGTCTTATGCCCATACTTTACATTGGGTAGCTCAAAGTAAATTGCTCCAGGTCTCCATCCTGCTGAAGCGAGGCCCAGATGTCCTCCCCGACCCCCAACAGGGTCCTGTGAAGCTACCTAGGCCCAGACACTCCAGGGTGGCTGAGGGGGACCACTGCCTTCAGCCTTCTTCAGTCACTGAAAGCAGTGGCAGGTCCAACCCTGAGCCACAGTCGGGTCGCCTTGATGTCCCTCACCAACTGGTCTCTCACAATGCTGCTGCTTCCCCTGGCCTGTGTTCCACTTCCCAGGGGACACGACCGTACCTGAGCCCCAGGCAAGGGCTTTGTCTTCTCAGCTGTGGCCCTGCCTCCCCTCTTTCTAAGATTCTCCTCACTCCTCTCTCTGCCTCCCCAGAGCACAGCTCCCTGGTGAGCTCTGGCTTTCTGAGACAGAAGCCGGAGCATCAGTATACTATTGGATACAAAGCTCATCTCCTAAAGGGACTTGGAAAAGCTCAGAAATTTAAAAAAAAAAAAAATCAAATTCTAAGCTCAAATTTTTATCCATAGAAATTATCCTGCCTCTGCTATACTACCTGTCCTACTGACCCCCAGTCCCTCACAGACATGGACAGACTCACTTGGAAATCTACCCTTTTGCCTTTGGGATAACCAAGGATCCTGATCAACTTTGACCCTGGCCCCAGAATTGGGATTTATCCATTCAGCCCATCCTCCCATTGGCAGAAGGCATTTGCCTTCTATCAAGAGAAATGTAAATTCTCTTTTTTTTTTTAATGTTTTAGCAGCTTCAGCAACAGTTTGGAAAACACATTTTATTTTGGAGGTGGCAGCCGCCTGCCTGCCTGGTCTCGGCTGTGGAGAGTCACACCTATGACATCACTGGTGTGGACGTGGAGAGGAGCCTGGGGTGAAAACAATCAAATAAAGGAACGGGCAGACACCTGTCCAAAGCCCAGAGCATGCCTCCGTAGCACAAGACCTGAGAGCCTCCTGGGACATAGGAGTCAAAGGGCAGGTGCACAGCGCCCCACCCACAGCCTCTGGCTTTGGTTTACTCAGCACCTCCCATAGCTCCAGCCTCTCCAACCCCGCAGGATCCAAAGGGCTTTGAGAGCTGGCAGGAAGCCTAGGAGAGTCGTGGCTTTTTACCTCTTCTTGGGGAGAAGCCAGGTGGCTTTTGCGTAAACACAGTGGACCGAACATATATTTATTTCCGCTTCCTCCCAACAGCCCAGTGTAATGACAGCAAAGAATAAAACAAAGGCCTATGGTGACAAACAGAACTGGAGGGGGACAGCAGCAGATGACAGATTCTAACACATTTTGGGAAGATGGAAAGTGGATGAAGGGTGGTAACAGATTTCACAGGGCGAAGCGGATGTGTGAGCCAAGCCTGTGTGTTGAGGAACCATTTGCCCCACAGAATCCAGGGAGGGTTGGGCCTTGGAAGGACAAGGTAGGCAGACAGCAGGAGGAAGGGCTGAGGGCTTGAAAATCCAGCAGCCGGGCCCCTGGCAGGAGATGGGAGATTCACCTTGTATGGAGGAGACTTGGGGAAGCAAGAGACACAGAAGTAAGAGGATGAATCGGGACACTTAGATGGCACAGTCAGAGCCCCAGGCTCCCTCCTCATACTGCACACATGGGGGTGGGCACTGACCAATGTGCCCATGTCTCTATAGGAAGAGAACAGGATGCAGACACAGAACAAAGACCACATAAAGATGCAGGGAGAGGAGGGCACCCACAGCCCAGGAGAGAAGTCTCAGGGTGCCCTGCCAGCACTTGAATCCTGGTCTTCTGTCCTCCAGGATGGTGAGAAAATAGATTTCTGCTGGTTAAACCACCTGTTGATGGTACTTGGCTGAGTCAGCTGTAGCAAACCAATTCACTCACCCTGGGACCCTCCAGCAAGCTGCCTGACTCCTCCCACAAGTACCCCCAGTGAAAGCCCTGCCTCCCTGCTATGCACCAGGCAATCAGGGAGGCAGTGCCCCACTTGTATCACTAAGGGTCACCACACATCTGAGGAAAGTCTCCAATATAAAAGTTTTAAAAAGCAGACAAGGGCCAGCCAGATAGCCCAGCGGACTAAAGCGCTTGCTTAGGCAGGCGCAGTGACAGGGATTCCATCCCCGGCGTGTAGTGCTGGCCCTGCCCCTGGGGTGCACTGAGATGGTGATTGATACTGGGCGTGGTGGTGCACACCTGTAATCCCAGCGTTTGGGAGGCTGAAAACAGGAGCATCACCATGAATGTGATCTACAGAGTGAGATCCTGTAGACCCTGTACTAAAATACATTAAAAAAAAAAAAAAAAAAAAAAAAAAAAAAAAAAAAAAAAAAAAAAAAAAAAAAAAAAAAAAAAAAAAAAAAAAAAAAAAAAAAAAAAAAAAAAAAAAAAAAAAAAAAAAAAAAGCAGACAGCAAAGGACCTCAGATAGTAAAAGACCTCAGAGAAAACAAATAATTCATGGGACAGAAAAAAAAAAAGAAAAGAAAAAAAAAAGGCAACAGTTTAAATATAAACCACTAGAAAATGGAAGGAACTGGTTAAATAAACCATTTTCTTTCCCCAGAACTGTCAGAATCTTCATACAGAGCTGCATCCCCAGTATTTTTTTTTTTAAATTTAGTTTAAGACAGGGTTTCCTAAATTGCCTAAGCTAGGTTCAACTGCATAATTCCCTGGCCTCAGCCTTTCGGAGTGCTGGGATTACAGGCATGTGCCACCATACTAGCAGCTCCCAGAGGTAAATCTTTACATGACTGTCAGCTCTGCATCCCAGCATGCACTGGTTGCCCTGACTCTCATAAAGCTGCTAAAAGGGGCATTGATGTGAAAAGACATAGGTCCGCAAGGTGGTTGGTAGCATTAACTGAAAAAAAAAAAAAAAATCACAGTATATAGAATGTGATTGTGTTTATTCAAATAAAATTCACATAAAAAGGGTCTGGCAGAAGACAACCAATAACATTTCCTTAGGTGTTCAGAATATCTTCTAGCCAGGTATGGTGGGGCATGTCTGTAATCCCAGCACTAGGGAGCCTGAGGCAGGGGAGGATTGTTGTGAGTTTAAAACCAGCCTAGGCTGCATAGTGAGCTTAAGAACCACCTGAACTGCATAGTGAAACCCTCTCTCAGAAAGAAAGGAAAGGAAAGGAAAAGAAAGATCTTCTAAATGGGCTCAAATATGCTCCACATAAAAAATCTTTATAGGCTGGCTCTGAGCTTTCCCTGGTGCCTCTCACCCACAGAGTTATTCTTGGTTGGCCTAAGGGTCTAGAAATCCACATCCTGCCTGGTGGAGCTAGAATAGGGCCAAGCACCCAGCAGGTGCTCAATAACTGCTTCCTAGATAAGTGGGTGCACTGGATGGATGGATGGATGGATGGATGGGTGGATGGCAGAATGGGAGAAGGAGCAGCTGGCTGGAGAAGATTGCATGATGGTGCCGACAGCCAGACAGCTTGGGCCTGCTAACCCAGCAAAAGGTGAAGCTCGCTCCTAGTTTTCTGCCTGCTGAAGATCTGCACACCTCCAGGGGTCCTATCACCTTCTACTTGAGCAGACACCAATACCCTGAACAGAAGTTTAACCTGGTGAGTTGCCAAGGCAACCAGAAGCATGCTGAGATGCAGAGCTGACAGTCCCAGGGAAGTCTTGTCTTCCATTTGCTTAATCAGAGCCCACCAGCTCTCTCTGAGGCCCAATCCTATCTATCCGTTCACACACTGACCCTTTCCATCGGTGCTTTCTAGGCCTGATACCCTCTTCCAAGAAAAGCTGCTATAGCCAGGAGCCCCCTATTTCCCACCTGTGGTTCTGGGCAGGACAGAACGAGGTGGGTGATGCCACAGCTGGACCATGCAGCAGAAGCTTCAGGTCCTTCCTAGCACATGGCCTCAACTACACAGGAGCCCCAGGGGAATAGGGAAGGGCAAGGTAGAAGTGACCAGTCGGAGGGCAGCACTGAAAAAAACGATTCAGAAGGCAACAGCACAAACGGAACAGAGCAGGGCCAAATTCTGGACAAGTCAATGAGAGTATGGGAAGGTAGAGGATATGACAGTGTTCTTGAGGACAGGAGGCCCAAGGGCAGGGCTGGCCTAACCCACAGCAGGTAAGGAGCGTGACTGCAGCCACCAAGTGCCAGGCTCAGGCCCTCAGCACTGCCACTGACTGCTGAGGATAGGTAGAGGTTGGACAGACTCTGTCACTTCAGAGAATTACGAAACTGAGCCCTAGGGCTCTAGGATTTTAGGGTTCACTCTCTGTGTGGGGATGGACCGATGGTGGACAGAGTAAGAGGGCAGAGGGTGACTGGGGCAGGTGCCAAGCGAGGTCCCTGCACCCTAGCTGGAATGGAGGTCCTCAGCTTCCCCTCCAGCTCATTTAGGGTGAGTTTCCACCCTGAGGTTCCTGAAGGACACTCTGCTGCTATTGCTATAGGCATAAACTTAGGTTCCTCCTGCTTGCTGGCCAGTGATCCAGGGAAGGGTCTTACACTCTCCCCTCATTCTTCTAAGTACCTCTAGACAGGTGACACTTTTTTCCCCAAGGGCTGGGCTCAGTGGCTGCTGCCAAGTAGCAGTTTTCAGTGGCTCACCCACCTGTGGTGTTATTCAAGCAAGTAAATGCCACCCTCCCCACAGGGGCTCAGATCATCTTGTCTGGGTTTTTACTTTCTTTTTAGTACTAGGGGTTGAATCCCAGGCTTTGCATTGAATTAAATTCCTAGACCTTTCTTAAAATTTATTTATTTACTTATTTGTTTGATTATTTATTTACGCCAGAGTCTTATTAAGTTGCTAAGCCCAGGCTGCCCTCAAACTTGTTATCCTTAGGGGCTTGGGAGATAGCTCAGTAGAATAAGCACTTGTCTGGCAAGTGCAAGGACCTGAGTTCAATTCCCAGTTCTGCCAAGAAATAAAAAATAAGTGAATAAAATAAATAAAATCACTTTTGATTTTGGGCTGGCGAGATAGCTCAGTGGTCTAAAGTACCTGTTTAGGCAAGCTTAGGTAACTACAGGAAATGTGGTTTGATCCCTGGCACCACATGCTACACAAGCCCCACCTACAGGGCAGGCTGAGCCAGCCATAACATAAATAAATAAATAAATAAATAAATAGTTAAAAAAAAAAAAAAAACCACTTGTGATTCTCCTGTCTCAGCCTCCTACAGTATAAGGTTACCTCTTTGGTAGTCCCCTAGCTCATGCTTGTTCACCCTAAATTCCAAGGCACCACCATCCTCCACCAGGTTATAAGCATCAGTGACTAATAAAGCGTTATTCACTTGCTGTTTGCTCCATGTTGACTACAGAAGCATGGCTAAGAACCCGTGAAGGAGGCCCCTGGGCAGGTACCCATCCAGCCCCCACAAGTGGGTTGCACTGGGAGAGGCCATGCAGAGGCCCTGAAGGGGCCTTACATTTCAAGTGGGGATCCTTGTCCTAAAATAGAGCCCAACACTTTATTCTATTTTTATTTATCCTTCTTAACAACCTAAAGATCTTAGATTCTTAACTCCAACCACTGCCTCCATGTCGATTTCCACATTAAGGCCATTGTAAACCTCTGTGAAATTAGTTATTATTATTCCTAAAGGAAATTCTTGTTTACATTTATCCACATCCGGCCATTTATTTCCTTGCTGTTTCTTACATCTTTTTTGAGATAGGATCTCATTTTATAGTCAGGGCAGCCTGGAACTCCCTGTGTAGCCCACATTGGCCTGGAGCCCACAGTCTTCCTGCCTTAGCATTCCAAGTGCTAGGATGACAGGAATGGCTACCAGGCCTGCTTGCATCTCATGCTTTCCGGCTAGATTTTCTTCTGTACAGCAATACAACTACGTAATGATTGTGTATCATGCGGCGCCAAAATAAAGCTCCTTCTGAGAAGGAGAGGAGCAGTGAACGCAATCACACCAGGTGGGCCAGTGTGCTGTCCCAAGCAGAATAGGCCAGTAAGCAGTGCCATTGCTGGACTCAGCTCTATTTACAGACAAATCGCACCCTTAACTCCGCGCTGTGGTCAAACCCGACACCGCATCTCCTGTCTGTGCAGACATCAAGACCTTCATCCTAAACAAGGGTGGGGTGCTTCTGGAACAGCTGAGTGAGGTTTTGGTGAATTCTCACCCCACAATGAAAGCACAGAAGAGCAAAAAACAACATAAAAATACTACCATTTATGGAATTTGGAAATTAACCTAAAGCATACGACATGAAGTATCCAGGCAAATCTACCGAATTTAGGAAGAACAATGTGGGCCTGAGACATTGCCTCTGGGGCTGTTCCCATTGCCCCAGCGAGCCTCTGGGATTGAAATTTTACCAGCATGGAACAGGCATGAGGACGCCTCTGAATTCCACACCCAGGAGCATTCTGAGACAAACAGTTGCAAAATCTCAGCTAGCCCAAGGTTGTACACAGGTTAGGGGAAGCAACAGACCAATAGCTCAGACAGAAATTTAACGGGGAGATTTGGGAAAGGCAATAGCTACGTGTATTATTGCTAAAAGCAACTCCCAGAGGGAAATTTATAGCTCTACTATGTTAGGAAAGGAAGATTTCAGGTCAATAGCTTAACCTTCCATCTGAAGAAAACTGGAAAAGAACAAATGAAACCCAAAGCAGGCAAAAGAACGGGAACAACTGCTATTAAAGTAAAAATCAATGAAAACAGAAAGTGATGGTGTATGTCTTCTTACAAATAAACGACTGTCAGGAATATTATGAACATTTTCATGCTTACAAATGAGAAGACTCCAATGAAATCCTAGAAAGATGAGAATTTCTGAAACTCTCTCAAGAAGATATAGAAATTCTGAATTGACCTGTGGGAAAGAAATTGAATTAGTAATTTAAAAAAGTTTCACAGAGAAAATTCCAGTGGCTTCACTGGTGAATGCTGTGAAACACTTAAAGAAGTAAGGCCCGTCCTATCTAGTGTTGGTATGTGGGAGTGGGCGGTACTTCCCAACTCAAAGAACTGTATTAATCTGGTACCAAAGTTAAACAGACATCAGACAACTGTCCCTTACGAAGTCCATAAAATAACCCTAGCAGAGCCCTAGCATTGCATACAATAATAAAATGAGGACGTGCCAGTACCAAAGGGGATCCATCCCCAAAATGCATGATTGATGTGTCAATATAACACACCAGAGTGACAGAACAAAACGTGAAACCGTGGAATCATCCTAGTAAGTGTACAGTAGGCATTAACATTGTTTCTTTTCCACAAACTAAGATAGAAGAAAACTTCCTCGGATTTATAAAAGTCATCTACTAAAATCAATACCCTTATAGTTAACAATGAGAGACTGAATGGTTTCCCCCTCAGAACAGGTGTCAGGCAAGGGTGTCCATGGTTACCCACTTCTGCTTCACACCGTGTTGGCATTGATAGCTAATTAAATAAGGAAAGCAAAAAAGGCACTCATCATGGAAATAGAACCAAGGTTCTTTTTCTCAAAGCACATGGCTCTGTATACAGAAAATTCCAGGGACCTACTACAATTAATGAACACATTGTAAGGTACAAGGTCAATATAAGAAAATCAATTGTATTTCCATAAACTAGCAATGAACAATCCACAAACTGAATTAAGCAAACAATTCCATTTACCATAGCATCAGAAAGAAAAATACTTAGGAATAAAGTTAACGAAAGAAGGCTGAGCATTATGTACTGCAACATACTGCTATGAGGACTTAGAGAAGATTGTAAATAAATGAGGATATAGTCTATGTTTATGGACTGGAAAAGTCAGTATTGGTTAGAAGGCAGCTCTCCTTTTACTGTTGACTTCAATGCCAAGCCTGGCAGACTTCTTGTTGGCAGAAATCGGCAAGATGTGGCACAATGCCTGCCTGGAAAACTGATTCTAAGATTTTCATAGAAATGAAAAAGCCCCAAAATACCCAAAACAATCATGAAAGCTGAATGACTCATATTTTATGATTTCCCAACTTGTAAATTTATCGTAATCAAGACATCTTATTATTAGCATAAGAATAGATACAAAGATAAATGGAATTAGATTAAAAACACACCCCAGAAATAAAGTCTTGGGACTAGACCTGCAGCTCAGTGGTGGAGCAGTTCCCTAGCATGTGTGTGGGCCATGCAAATATGCCTGGAAAAATGCGGATCAGAAATAAATTCTTGGGAGCTGGGCGTGGTGGCACACTCCTGTAATCTCAGCACTTGGGAGGCTGAGGCAGGAGGATCAATGTGAGTTCGAGACCAGCCTGGGCTACAAAGGCCAGCCTAACATGCATAGCAAGATCCTGTCTCAAAAAGAAAAAAAAAAAAAGGAAAAAGAAAAAGAAGTAAACTCTTCTCTTTATGGCCAGTTCTCAACTAGGATGCCAAGGCAGTTCAATGGGAGAAGAGAAAGTCTACAGCAAGCGGTGCGGAGACAATTGGATATCTAGACACAAGAAAATGAAGCCCTAACTCAAAGGGGATCTCAAACAGACATAAAGCAAAACCTGTCAGATATTTTAAAAGAGCTTATGAGCAAATCTCTAACCTGATGAGTGGTATAGATTTCTTAGGAACAACACCAAAAACATGACTGCTAAAAAAAGCTGATGAATTGTCCTTCTTGTAATTTAAAAACTTTTGCATTTCAAAAGACATTAAGAAAATGACAAAGTAATCCACGGATGAGAGAAATTATTTGCAAAGCCAATAATCCTTGTGTGTAGACCATAAAGAATTACCACCCAATAAAGAGACAAATAACCCATTTTTAAAGGAAAAGTGCTGAATAGATATTACATTACAAAAGATATTTGGCTGGCTAATAAGCAACAATAAAATATGCTCAAGATCAATTAGTCATTAGAGAAATGCAAATTAATGCTCAAATGACACACCACTTCACATGAATGGATCCATTCACTTGAATGGATATAATTTAAAAAGACAGATAATAACAAGTGTTGATGAGAATGTGGAGAAATTAGAACCCTTGTCCACTGCTAGCAGGACATAAAGTGATGCAGCCATTTCAGCGAACAGTTCATTCATTTCTTCTAAATTCAACATAAGTTTACCACAAACCCTAGCTATTCTACTTGAGACAAATGAAAACATATGCTCGCACAAAGACTTGCATGCAAATGTTCACAGCAGCATCACCATAAAAGATAAAAAACATAAATAACACAGAGATAAACCAACATTCTATGTAATGCAATATTATTTTGCATTAAAGAGAAACAAACACTGAGACAAACTTCGATATTGCAAAAGCACTGTGCTAAAGTGCAAGAAGCCAGATGGAAAAGCCACAGATTGCATGATTACACTGATAGGAAATACTCAAAAAAAGGCAAATCTATGCAGAGACAGAATATGGATTTGCAGTTGCCTGGCCCATGGGTGAGAATAGGGTGTGATTGCAAATGGCATAAGAAATTTCAGGGGGGAGTTAATAGAAATATCTTTAAATTGAAATGTGGTAATGGTTGCACAGCTCTGCAAATTTGCTTAAGAGTCATTGAAGTATGTGTGGAAAATAGGTGAACTTTATGATATGCAAATTGTATAGTCAGCTCTCTGTAGTCACGGGTTCTACATCAGCCAACTGCAGATTGAAAATATTTGGCAAAAAAAAAAAAAGTGTCTGTACTGAACACAAATTGACTTTTTTTCTTGTCATTAATCCTTAAACAATATAGTAGGACAATGATGTGGCTTTTATACTGGATTAGAAATGTGAAATTTAGAGATGGGTGAAAGGGCACAGGAGGATGTGCAGAGGCTATCCGCAAATATTACATCATTTTATATACAGCACATGAGCATTGTGAAGATGGATGCTCAGAGGGGATCCTGGACCCCATTCTGGGAGCCTGAATAGTCTTTCTTCTTCTTCTTCTTCTTCTTCTTCTTCTTCTGAAGCCTTTGCTGCAATGGTAGAGCATTTGCCTGGCATGCACAAGGCCATGGGTTCTAACCCTAGCATCAAACAAAACCAACCAAATGACAAAACTCTAGCAGGCATCTCATTGAGCTCATTTCTTCCCTCCAATCTGCCCCCCCCCCATTTTTCTGGCTCCCATGATTTGCTTTCCCTTTGGAGCTCTATGGATATTTTGGGTGCTATTTACCCAGAGGTGAATGGGCACAACAGCTCCGTCTTCCCCACTTTTGGATCTGAACACAGTGTAGGTATTTGCTCTTATGCAATTCTGGTGTTTCCCACCAGCTCCCTGAAGAAGACTGTCTCGCCATGAGACAGCAATCAGGAGGAGCCAAAGAAGGGAGGTTCTGGCCTGGGCAGAATACCCCATATCATCTCCTCTGGCAGGAAACTGAGGCTGGCCCTTCACCTAGTGGATAGAGTGGACGCCACTGTGGTCTGAACCTATTCCCCAAACCTTGTGAGTTAGAAACTTAACCCCTAAGTTAATGATTTTTGGAGGCAGGACCTGAAGAGAGAGTAGGATTAGTTGAGAGCATCAGGGTGGACTCTGTGGCAGGAGTGGTGCCTTTGTAAGAGGAAGTGGCCTCAGCTGACGGATGCTTGCCCCCCTACGTGACACCTCCACTGTGCTATGATACAGCACAAAGACCTAAGCAGACACTGGCATGATGCTCTTAGGCTTCTCAGCCTTTCTGACTGCCAGAAGTAAACTTCTTTATACATTAGAGTATACATTTCTTTATACATTAGAGAGCCAAGGCTTCTCCTTCCTCTTGGTCTGACCTGTGGGAAGTCTATTAATACAGTCCAAGCTTTAAACTCTAATTTATAGGCCCCTAAGAGGAAAGGAGCAGCAAGACAGGTCCACATCCCAGGGACCCTTTCAAAGGCCTACACGAGAAAAGACAAGGCAGCGCCAGGAAACTCCGGCCATGTCCCTCACCACAAACTTCACCAGCACAGGGACTCCTGGTAACATTTCTACAGTGCATGAATGAAAGTGGAGAAATTCCCACAGCAGTGAGACCCCTCTCTTCTCCTTAACTGTGGTCTCTGCCCCCGCCCCGTGTCTTCCCACTCCTCAGGATATGGATGACCCCCGCCCCAAACTCCGCAAACCCTATATACTGCACCTACTCAACAAACAGATGTGATTTAAGCCAGGAAAATCCTTTAATTACTACCGCTACTTCTGGCTGGGTTCTGGGAAGGAACTAATTCAAGCAGCAGTGACATCCTAAAATATCATGAATATAATTTCATTATTTAGTCTGTTCAGGTCACGAGCAGGGAGCTGCAGAAACTGTTTTCTGCTGAGTTCCTGCTGGAACTGCAATTCCTCACTCACATTTGGAGCCAGCAATCCATGGACAACTCCCCCTGTGCTCCCCAAGTCACTTGCCCCTACCCCTGGGTCATGACTGTGTGTCCTCTGTCTGCTCACAACAGGTAAAATTGTCTGGGTAGGCTCAGTGCAGCTAGCCCCAATCTTTCCTGGAGAGGGTTTCCAACTAGGGCTGTGGACTGAGGCACACACATGCCTGAGATTGCAGTAGTATCAAGATGAAGATGCGTACTTGTACACATACAGGACCGCAGAACACACACACACACACACACACACACACACACACACACACACCCCTTACAGAGGTATCTGAGCCCTCACCAGCATCCCCCAACGTGCACAGGCATCAGAACATGTCTGTGACACACAGGAACGCTCACAGCCCAGTAACATCACCTCTGATACGGAAGTAGCAGGGAAGACTACACAGTGCCCCCTACTGGCCAGGCCAGGCTCCTCTCTAGGGAGATTCCTGCTAGACGTGATTGTCTCAGTGTCCTAGGTGGGAAATAGGCAACCAAGCCAGAAATCCTTTTTTTTTTT
>PVJA010007256.1:25000-69423 GCA_004027025.1 Myocastor coypus | reverse complement strand
GGGGGGGGGAGCGGGGGAGGGGAAGGCAGGCCAAGGATCCTGACCCAGCCAGTGCGTGGGCTCGGCTACCAGTGGTGCGGTTGGGTCTGGGCTGGAACAGGAAGTTAGTGGCAGGAACGCAGAGGCGGGGCAGAGGGGCTCAGGGAGCTTATCCGCAAATATTAATATTTCAATACTTTCTCTGTTGTATAAATTATATTATGAAAACAGAGTATTTAGCAAATGTGTTACCATTTACAAGCTTTTAATATTTCATTTATTTAGTTGGATTATTTATTATTTCTGACTTTTGCTTTTGAAACAAGAATTTATATCCTAATGTAGAGTTCACAGGTCTCCTGATGAAAATATGCATTTTAATAGTGGTACCTGAATGTGCCTGTAAGGTAAAAGACCAGCAGTAGGTTTCATAAGCTGTCCCTGTGTGGATTGCGTATCTAATGGATGTAAGAGCTGGATCTACTTTCTCCCCGTAGAATAAAGGCTTGAAGAAATTCATAGCTGATCATGAATTCACACATAATGTAAAATGATAATGATTTGCTTAATTTCCACTGACCTCACTTTCCTGGGAATATTTCACTAGTACGCAAATTTTAATTTCAAAACATTGACAAAACACCCAACAAAGAAAGGAATTATAAGAAAGAATCACATGGCACAACAGCATTACCTAGGAGGTCATAGTGCTTCAGGGTTGATCTTCTAATTCTGGTGGAAATTACAATAGATAAGAGGACTTTCTGATGCCTCAAAATAAGAATAATATCATGTGTGTAGCACAAGATTATCCTATAGTTTTTGCTTTTTAAAGTGAATATTCATGTTTCATGTACATGCATCATTTTGTGCATAAAAAACAACTCCAACTAATACATAAAAGTTAAAATTTAATATTTTGTCACTCTTCAGAGTTTACCAGATCTATCTGTGTAGCTGAGGATAAGGAAACGTTTATGTTCAGATTGTGATAGCAATTCGGCAACTCCCTGAAATCCCTGGAATGCATAAGAAAAACAGAAAACTAAAATAATTAATAAATCAGGTATTAGCCAGGCGTGATGGCGCATGCCTATAGTCCCAGCACTTGGGAGGCTGAGGCGGGAGTATCAGTGCGAGTTCAAGAACAGCCTGGGCTTCAAAAGTGAGCTCAAGGCCAGCCTGAACTGCATAGTGTGACCCTGTCTCAAAAAGACAAAAAATAAATTAAAATAAAATAAATCAGATATTGCTACTGCCCAAAATTTGATAAAATTTAGGTATTCAATTGTTTGCAACATAAAAAGCCATTTTTCCAACAAATCAAAATATTCTTCTTGCTACATATTTACTATAAATTAAGCATTTGCTTTATGTCAAGTGTAATTTGTCATTAATTATCACTACAGAACTCTGAGGTTAGTATCTTTAACCTTTTCATTAACAGAGGAAGAAAAAGTTTTACAGAGATTAAGAAAATTTCTTGGATTGTGTAACTATTCAGTGGCTACACATGGACATCATGGCATCCTGAGTGGCTTCGAAGCCTGTGCAGTAGACACATAAATGGTATGCCTGCTCTGCCCTGTGTAGAGCAATTATTCCATTCTCTTTTCAAATAGTCCTTAACTCCGAGAGTGCTATAGACACACCAGTGACATTGGGAAACTCCTCCACTCTCAAGGCAGTCAACATTTTTGAAATTTTCTACCCTGAGGGCCTCAACCACTCTAGATCTCTGCTGAAATCTTCCTAGCCAGGACATTGATGGTTTCAGTTAGTAATTGACCTCGGATACATTTTTTTTCCTTTTTTACTTATAACATAAAAACAGAGAACCATAAATGTCCCTAAGTACTTAAATAAGTCAAGGACTTAGAAAAAGATGGTATATTTTCCCAGAATTATCAAAAATGGTCAATAGTGACTAGGTGACTAATAATGATTAGACAAAAATTTAGAATATTTTTCAGTTTTAATGTCTAGAGAGAATGGTTAGGGCTTTGGAATTCATAGCAGATCTTAAATAGTTTTTATTAAGAATATTAATAAAGATTTAGTTTAATAATGTCGATAAAAATAAAGCCTACTAAATCAAACATAAGTACACTGGCTTTTCTATTTCTGACAGGGTATAATGTTATATACCCTGAAAAATATTGGTTAACAAATTTAATAGGGACTTCATTACTGAAAAATATATATATGTGTCCATGTATATATACATATATAGATATAGATATAGATTATGTATAAAGAAAAATAATTAATTTTGGACTGGAAAGAGGGAGAGCACAGATGAAAAGCAAAATGGCAAGGAAAACCATCATGAGAAGGATGATGAGGATATTTGAGACAAGGCTGCTACAGATAACATAGTAGATGGTCCTGTAAAAATTATTCTTTTGCCTTCTTAGGAGCAACGCCTTCGGTTTAGCATGTAAAACTCCAATTATTTCCTTTCTTTCTTTCTTTCTTCCTTTCTTTCTTTCTTTCTTTCTTTCTTTCTTTCTTTCTTTCTTTCTTTCTTTCTTTCTACTAAGGATTGAACTCAGGACCTTGTGCCAGGAAATTGCTACAAAATCTAATTCTTAGACTCTAAATTGCCCCGATCTCTCACCAGCTTCACAGTTCCTCACAGTTAACAACAATCATATACATTTAAATGCACACATTTTAAACTCACATCTTGAAGTGTCTCAAGAACATAGAAATCCAATCAAACATATCAGTTAGAATATAAAATATTTTCATAATTGTAGAGAGTATCTCAAGTTACTTTCCAGAAAGTTCCATTTCCTTCCACAGAAGTAATCACTTTCCTCCTAGGTATTTCTTTCTTATATATTTCTCTGATGTACTACATCTCTTGAATTTCACATAACAAACATTTTCAGTGTGTATTTATCCATGTCTGGCTTTTCACATTCCCTGAAAATGTTTTTTGTGAGATTCATTTATAGAGCTAAATGATGTCTTTTTGTATATATAAACAAAGATGCACTTATTCTTCTGTTGATAATAGTGCACTTAGTAGTAGGGGTTGTGTGGGACATTTTTCATTTTACATTCAGCCTTTCATTTGTCCAAATAAAAAACTCAAATATGCATTATTTTTAAACATAGTTTTTAATGTTGTTTGGAAAAATGCATACTGTAAGACTAAAATTGCTAGATGATAAGCAATGTTTAAAACAAAAAACTACACTATTTTTCACAGTGTGTTTTGATACCCCACCACAAATGTATACAGTATATTTTCTTTTATATCTGCTCAGTGCTTGCTATGGTAGGTCTTAATAATGTTAACCATTTTATTAACTAAATTTACTATTTAGAAAAATAAATTTACTATTTTAGTTTTAGTTTCTTATTCCTAAAGATGAGCCCAGTGTTGAGAATTGTAGCATAGACCTTTTGTCCATTGATATATCTTTGTGAAATGTCAGCTTACTATTTTACTAATTTTAATGTAGTTATTTAACTATGAACTTGAGCGAAAAAACTATTTTGTTGAAAACATATTTCTTCCAGTCGAATTTTACTTCCACTTATTAACATATATTTAAGTCTGTCATCAATTTTGAACTAGTTTTTGTATAGTGTGGCTATAGATGCTGAATTCTCTTTAGGAAAGTTTTGGGTTTATTTTGAAATTTAACTTAGCAATTCATATTCATGTCAGTTTTTATATGGCATGAAGTAAAGTCTGATGCACATACGTAATTTTTCCTTTTGGATATCCAACTGTTTCAGCATTGTTGACATAACATTCAACAAAATTCGCTACTAAAATTATAAGAAAAAATAAAATATTGAACATCTTTAGTTAATTTAATTTCTGAGACAATTTTTAATTTATGTTGCTTAATTGTTATGTAATACATTAGCTATTTACACATCATTAAGTGTGTCATATTAACTTTGTTGAAGATTTTATTTTTCTATAATTAAAAAAACATTTAACAGAAGTATAACCTTCAGTGCATTCTATTTATACAGTCTGCTTGCCTGCAACAAACATCTTGATTAATGAAAGATTTTTAAGATCTTACAGAGGTTCAATTTTTGTACTTAGAGGTATTGGTTAGTATGCATGAAAACATTACAGTGTAATCCAATATTCAGTATAATAGATATGCACTAATAAAATGTTATTTAAAAAATATGTCACCCTGGGTTGACAAAAACAAATCTTAGTATTTGTCTTAAAATATGTCGTGCTTAATGATTACAAGTTTATAATATTCCTTTAGTCCTTCAAAATCACATAGTAAAAATTTCACTGACTGTATTTACTGTTGAGAGTTAAATAGGTATTTCAAAGAGGTCAGAAACTGAGATATTTATTTGTTCTTTTGGCTTGATATTATGCTCTCACATGTGGCATCTATTTTGTGGTTATTAACATGCAGAAGCATTTTGTCCAAGGAGACTAGACTGTAGATACTACTTTGTCCTAAATATCTATGCATTTGTTTTCTTTTTATTTCATAATTTTCTTTTATTTTGAAGATTGAAAACAAAAGAAAGAAGAACAGAAACAAAGACAAAAACAAGGTAACATACAATACATATGTTACAGATTCTCAAAAAAATAATATCTGATTAACAATGATTGATATATCTATTTTTATCATCAAATCTGTTGCTCAGTTTAACAGATATAATAATGCAAGTTGGGGCATAAGATTGAAAATTTCCACATGCTTTCAAGGAATCTTTTTTTTTTTTCTGGGGTGAGATAGTATTTATTTTATTTTATTTTATTTTCAATTTTTTTATTGTTTAAATTTAACAATGGTTATATTACATATTTTCATCATCAGATCAGTTTAGATTAATACATATAGGTATATAAGATTGATCAAACAATTAAACATTAACTTTTCTTAATCCACATTACTTCCCCCCCCCTTCTTTTCTTTGAAAGTTGACATATTGCATATTGTCCTCACAATCATTCTATAGAGTGCAGTGTGTGGGCATGACCCACCTCCCTATTGATGTTGCATAAAAAAAAGAAAGAAAGAAAAAAAAAGGAAAGAATATACTTCTCTTTGGACTAAGAGGAAGCAGATACATACACAGTCAAAGGTTTTGCAATTGCAGTGGGCCACCAGTGAAGCTTGTGATGTTGGAGGCTATTGAATCTAAGCCTCCTAAAGCTCATCTCACCAGTCTAGCTCTGCGTTCCATGCATTGTAATTAAGGATTTTTTTTTCTTGCTGGGTGGTCAAGGGCAAGTCGAAGCAAGACCTGTATAACTGAACTTTTTTTTTTGTATCTTCCAGGGTCAAATCCCTCAAGATTAAATTTGAGACCATAGACAGTACTTTGTAGAACTGTTGTTATTGTTAGCCTTCAGGATGAGTCACGGCCATTGCTTTGCCATTTTGCTTTCTGTGAAAGCCTGAGAGAATGTTTTTCTCTGGGTGACTCTCCTTAGACGCACTGCAGTTCATTCATCCCTTTCCTCTGAGGTCCCATAATCTCTTTGACCAGGAAATTTGGGACACCTTTGAGTTCAAGGAATCTTAACATTGTGTTCTTATCACTAATTTTCCTTTTTAATCATGCTATTAAAATAATTACTATAAAGAGAGTATAGTAATAATTTATATGACATTAGAAATGGTACACATTTAGGAGATCAAGATGGCAAATATTTCAAGCATGGTTTTAGTAATACATATTGCTGTCTTTAATGTAGTTGCTTAGTTCACAGATATCATCAAATACAATTAGTTAGGGTAAGAATTGTACCCATTAATGGCTATTTTCAAAAAGCTGATGGAAATTCTTAGGACTATTGCCTTATCATATATATATATATATATATATATATATATATATATATATATATATATTTATCATATGTATATATATATATATATAGCCCCTACTTTATTTTCTAACTTTTCTCCTTTCTTTCTCTTTGTTACTAAAACTTTAAGTTCTGATTTTTCCCATTTAACTGTGTCTGTTATACCTTTCAGATTTTATTTCTTTTTTGAGTTCTTACACTAGGGAAACAATATAATATTTGCTCCCGTGTGTCTGATTTATTTCACTTATAAGTGTAGTCTCAAGTTACATCCACTTACCTACAAAGGCTTCAAGTTTGTTTTTCTTTATAGCTGAGTAATACTCCATCATATAAAAAATATCACACCTTTTTCATCCATTCCTAAGGTGACAGACATTTTGGTTGTTTCCAAGATTTTGCTATCACGAATTGTGCTGCTATAAACATCAGCACACATAAATCACTATGATATGTTTTCAATTCTTTTGGGAAAGTTCTCACAAGGGGAATAGCTGGATTGAATAGCTTTTTGAGATAGTTTTCTGATGAGTCTCCACACTGATTTCCATAATGGTTGCACCAGTCTACGATCTCACCAGCAGTGGAAAAGGGTTCTTTTTTCACTGTTAGCCTCTCCAACATTTGCTGTTTGTTGATTTCTTTATGGTAGCCATCTTCAACAAAGGGGCCAAACATGTTCGCTGGAAGAAAGATAGCCTCTTTAATAAATGGTACTGGAAAGACTGGCTCTCTACACACAGAAAACTAAAACTAGACCTGGGTCTATCACCATGCACTAACGCCAAAATGAGTTAAAGATCTAAACATTAAAGCAGAAACCCTAAATCTCTTGGAAGAGAAAGTAGGTGGAAATCTTGAAGATATAGGGGTAGGTAAATAGTTCATGAACAAAAATCAAACTACATAGCAAATACTTGAAAAAATAAACAACTGGGGCCTCCTCTTATTAAGAAGTTTCTGCACATCAAAAGAAATTATCAATAGGGTGAAAAGACACCCCACACATATAGAAAAAATTCTTAACTATAATCACTCAGACAAAGGTCTATAGAGAACTAGAAAGCATCAAAGTCCCAAAATTTAAGGACTCAATACAAAAATGGACATCAGAAAGGGAGAAATACAAGAGGCAAATAAATGCATGAAAAAAATGTTCCACATCACTGGCCAATTCAGAAATGCAAATTAAAACAACACTGAGATGCCATCTCATCCCAGAAAGAATGTTTAAGCATTTGTGTATTGATTGAATTAGTGGTCCTATAGCTCAGCAGACTAACACACCTGCTTAGGCATGCATAGCAACCGGGGTTCGATTCCTGGCATACTATGCTAGCCCTGCCCCTAGAGTACACTGAGATGGTGACTGAGACTGGGCATGGTGGCATACACATATAATGCCAGAGTTAGGGAGGAACTGAAAACAGAAGGATCACTATGAGTCCTAGCTGTGAAGTGAGATCCTGTAGACTCTGTACTAAAATACAAAAAAAGAAAAAAAGTGATTTTATGCAGAAGGTGGTTGATATTTGATCTAGGTTGGCTCTGAGATCATTATGGATTCCAGGCCAACCTAGAACTCACAATCTCTCTGCTTTAGCCTAAGTGTAGTTTTAATTTTTCTTTATGTATATACAATTATTTTGGATTTTTGAATGCAGTACAAAAATTAAATATTTGCATTATTAAATCAAGTTTGAATTTTAAAATAGTACATTCTAATAGAATGTGGGAATCATCATTAATCTCACAATATTAAGTTAATACAATAACATATAATTAATTATATGAATGATGTTTAAACCAAAAATGAAACAGAAATATATGAAATGCTCAAGTATACTACATGATACAGCATATTATTTTCCAAATAAAGAGACTACCACCTGTTCTGCATGTCACATATAATCTTTACTTATATTTTATGATATATCATTTCATAAAGGGCCTAAGAAAATTTCATACATAAATACTAATGCCATTTTTAGAATAACAATAAAACTCTGCTGTTCAGTTTCCTTGTGTTTCATGATTTTCAGCCCTTGTTGATCCACTGCAGACCTCACGATCACAGCTTCAAGCCTGAGGTAGACCTCACACATGCTGTCCTCTCTGGTTTTCGCTCCTTCTCTTCTTTTTGTTTTAGTTGACCGTGGCCTATTTTTCCACACTATTGATGAAACAACTTCACTTTCTTTATTCAGTTTTGTATATTTGGAAGAATATATTATAAATATATATAATATAGCAATCATGTGTCTATTCAGAATTTTAGCAATTGAAATGCATGATGTCAAGAGATGAGAGTTCATTTGGATCCTGAAAGTTATTTGCTGGCCTTTTAGTATCACATGCTGTGGTGAGATCTCATTACATGATCAGAGGCCTGCAGAATGTGTGTCACTAGACATTGCCTTCTGCCCTCCATAAAATTTTACAAAGTTTGTTGTTTTATTTGGTATCATAAAAGCTGCCTCATTTTATGAGCCTTGGCTCAATTCCCTCAAATTAATCATAAACTGTAAAAACCTAAATACTCTCTACACATGTTCCCAAGGAGATCCACCTATAGTATATATTCTATCAATGTCATGATACTAAATAACACCTTGATTTTCTCTTCACTAATCTATAATTATATCTATACTGAAGTTTGAGCTATGTTAAATTTATTACTACACCTTTTAAACCAAAAGTTTGCTGTTTGCTTCTTCATTATTCATTTCTACTCTGAGTTGATTTTATAGCTAATATATTTTGAAAATTACCAGTGGCACATCTTCAGTCCTTCATATAAAATCTTCACATGTTCATACCTTTGGCCACCTCCCTCCCTCTGCTCCAAATCACCATTCTTCATCTTCAGCACATTTTTTTATATTTAGCATTCCTTAACATGACTTTCATTTCATTTCTGTGACCTCATAACTCAAAAGAGCTTTGTATCATCAATAGTTTTCAGATTCTATGGATTATAAGTTGTTTTTGACACCACTGTAGATAAGAGTGTGTAAACTCATCACTGGCCTTTGTCACCCAAGCTTAGTAAATGTATATTTCCTCTGAAGCCATAAGGGCTTTATTTTCTCCACTGAACCTTGAAATTTGTGTCTGCTTTTTACCTTCCCAATGTGTTATGTTAAAATACATTATTCTGAAAGTTAATATCACTTCTTTGCAACTGTTTTCTTCTGTCCTGCCTTCAAATTAATTTATATAGTATTGTAGCCAACAAATACCACAGTATGTCTTTTGTCTGTGTTTTGGAGATTGCCCTTTTCATTAATATACCAAGCTTCACAGAAAGAGGGCAATCACACTCAGAAGTGTCAATGTATTTCCTTTCTTATAAGGTTTATCATATGTTACTGGCAATACAAAGAGCTCTAGTATTCAGGCAAGTGATGCGGACATAAAAAGTCAACAGTGCTTTCAAGATGCGTTTTTCCTTTTTTGTTAGTTTTTGTTTTGTTTTCTTCTTAGTTTTTTGTTTGTTTGTTTTGCGAAGGGAATTTCTTTACAAACTATTTTAATATGGGATTAGTAGTCTAGGATTTATAAGTGAATACACAATGCGAAAACAAAAAACTCAATGTGAAAACATGTAAATTTCTTCTTTTTCTGCTCTAAAAGAAATACATGTGTATATACACAGGATAGCTTAGATAATCATTCTGGTGACTGATTCTTGATGGTCTATTGGAAGGAGCAGTTAATGCTTAATTTTTTTCTCTCTTTTTTAATTTTTAATTTTTATGATTTTTAAAAACAATTTTGCATGCTTATGCCTGGTACTCTGAACAACTAATTTGAAGATATGCAGTATAACAAGCATTGTTGAATTCCTATTATTTTGTTTAGTGAAACTGTGTATTGCTAATAATGTTTTATTTTGCTCTTTTTATTCTTTAAAAATAAAAAAAAACTAGTTTGTCTTAGTTCAATGAGAAGTATTTATACCAATAGTGTTTAAAAAAGTTATCATGTCTGCATCGTGTACTCTAAACAACTACTATGAACACAACAACATGTATTAATTATCATGGCTGTCCTAATGTGTTTTGAAACTGTCTCATTGTTATTTCTTATTAAAAGTAATAAAATTGAAAAAAGAAATATATATGTATTTGTGTGTGTGTGTATGTGTGTGTGTGTGTGTGTGTGTGTGTGTGTGTATACACAAGAGAGTTAGAATAGATATACAGCCACTTTTTCTTGGTTCATTGAGAATATAAGTTTGCACCAATATTGTTTAGACAAGATATCAGGTCTGCATTTTGTCCTCTGAATAACTACTATGGAGACAACAATATGTATGGTATTAATTATTTAACCATCCTACTAACTTGTTTTGAAACTGTTTCATTGTTATTTTATCTTTTTCTCACTAAAATGAATAAAAATAAATAAATAAAATAAACAAATAAAAATAAAAAATACTTATAAAAAGCAAAGGCTTTATGCAACTATCACCCTAGTAAAAGTAGACAGATGTTCTTATTAACTGTGCAAACAACTGACTAAGCAGAAAATTATTTCCCGGTTTTATTTGGAATCAGAATGTTTAGTGTGGCCTTGAGCTGTACTGGAATGCTTTATTATGTGAAGACATTAAGTTGAAATATAGAATATTAAATTCAGATTTCTGATGAGTGAATAACTTGCTTAACACAGGTATGTCTGAACCAGCATTTGGGTTATGTTTATATTAAAACACTGATATTTAAATGGACTTCCTGTATTTCTCTTTGCTAAATCTAGCAACTCTATAGGTAAAACACTGTACATGATATAAAATTAAATCATTCAGTTACCATATATACAACAATTAGCGAAGGCCACTTTTGTATGTTTTACACATTTCATTTTAAGTCCTATATATGAAAAAATGATATTTTGTGAAACCCCCACTTCCTTACCATCATGTTTTTAGTGGGACAACCACAATCAGGCCACCTTTCATCCTGGAACCACAGGTTTATGACACTAGTTTGTGTTCTGAAGCTTTGTTTTGAAGCATTTAAAGAGCTTCTAAAACCTACTTTACAAAGCATTATGCCCAGTAGCACTTTTAGCTCATCACATTTGTACCCCTTTTGGATCACTGCTTGAACACTGATCAGAAGAGAAGTTCTAATTCAAATAAAATACTTTGATGCACAATGGCAGCAGTCCATACTTTTAAAGACAACCATAACTACTTTTAGGTTATTGTCAAATATTTACAAATATGAAATCCTATGTGCTTTTTAAGTCATAATTTTAATACAATTTAGTGGATGTATATCTAGTCAAATACATATTATCCCTCCAGATCCTGTGATCCTATAATGTTAGAAGAAAAAATAAGCAAAAATGATTTTCTTAACTTATATAAATATAAATATAATATAAATATTTTGAAGAAGTATTTCTGTCAATGGGTAAATTAAATAAGAGAATCAAATATTTTAATAATATTCAGCATTTTGACTGTTTAGTTTGTTATGGTTGCATAATAAGAATAACACACATTAGGTGTTTCGATTTATTGCCATTTTGTTCTGGAAGCCAGAAGTACATATTAAAAACATCAGCAGGGTAAGCTCCTTCTGAGGGCTCTGGAGGAGAAGCAATTCCAAGTCTCTTGCACAAACATTTCTTGGCTTATAAAATAGTTCTACCTGTATATGTACATTGTGTTCTCTGTGTGAGCATTTGCTTCTGTACGTAAATCATCTTTTTTTGTAAAGACACGATGAGAGTGGGTTAGGACCTGCTCTGCACACCGCTTCTTAGCTGTATCAGCCACAAAGATGCTTGGTCTAGATAAGATCACATTCACAGAAAGTTAGGACTGAACATCTTGGGAAACACATGAACTCATGAAGGTTGCATGTTTTGTTTTGGTGTGTGTGTGGGGGGTGTGTGTGTGTGTGTGTGTGTGTGTGTGTGTGTGTGTGTGTGACTCGAAAAGCAGTCATGTTGCTGTTACCAACAAAAAATATTCTGACTCTTTTTTCTTTCGTTACCTTTTCTAAAAAATCTTTTAAAGTGAGTATCATAATAATTGATATCAACCCTTGTTAGCTATTCTTGTTTTGAAAATCTGTAACATATGCATGGTTATATGTTATCTTATTTGTCTCTGTTTCTGATTTTTGCTCTTGCTTTTGCTTTTATTCTTTAAGATAAAATAAAAGTATGATAAGAAAACATTCTGATTTAAGGGAAGATGTTACATTTGCTAAAGAGTTATATTTTTAAATGTCCAACATTATTATCTTCCTGGGTGGTCTTGCTTTAGTCTGTTCATCTGTCATAAAATGCATCCTGAATTATGGAGGATTTTTAAAATTTTTCTGAGTCACAACTTTTGCACTTACAACTAGTGCCGCCACAGCTTCTCACCCTTCACCGTCAATCACCGTAACTCCTACAGCCACATGGGGGCTTCCCTCCTCTCATCTAAATTATGTTCAAGCCTCTCTCTTCCTTCCTCCATGTTTTGTCGTAAGTCTGTTCCACACCACATGTGATCATTCGATTTCTTCGTTCTTTTTAATACTAGTGTTTCTAATGTCCTAAGAATTCACAGTTTTTCTCCATATATTTGAAAATGTCATATTCTTCTTGTTTCAAGCTATCTGAATTCAGTGTTTTGGTGAAAAATTAGATGACACCAAGAAGAACTAACTCCCTAAGAACCTAGTTGTACAAGTGGTGTTGTTTCCAGTCGCTGGTGATCCCAGTATTTCATGAAATAAAATTGCTGAGGGGTAAGTGTGGCCAGCTAGTCACCAGAGGTTCTTCACATTAATAACAGCCTCCTTTAACTTGAAAAACCACTGTTGTTAGGGGACCTAATCCCTGTTTTAATTTTTCATCTAACATCTAACATTTTCCTTATTTGAACACTTGTACATTATTGATGAAGATATAAAATGTGGCTACCACCGCACAAAACAATATAAACATTCATCTAAAAAGATTAAAAATGAAAATTATATGTGATCCAGCAGTCCCACCCTTCCCTACATGTCCCAGAGAATTAAAGTAAGGATCTTCAGGAGACATCTGCTTTCCCGTGCCAGCCACTTCATGAAAATACACGATATGGAAATGACCTAAATGTTCACTGAGACATGAATGAATAAACATTGTGGTATACGTAAGCATCACATATTATTCATACCTTTGAAAAGAAGGAAATTGTAGCATTTTCAATAACGTGATAAACTGGAAGGATATTGTACTAAATGAAAGAAGACAGCATAGAGAGATAAATATTGTATTATTCCACTTGCAGAATGTATCTAAATATTCTAACTCACAGAAACAGGCAACCAAATCATAGATGGTGAAGTCTGATAGCAGAAGAAAGTGCACAGTTAGTTGTTTCATAATGTCAGTGTGACTCAAGATAAGCAACCTGTGCAAATCTTTTCTTCAGTATTATCTGTTTTAATTCATCATACTGTATTGGATATTTAAAACTTTGTCAAAAAGTTCTATGGTATGTTAACTGTCCTTAGCATAATGAAAGATAAAAAGAATGTTTTAAATTATTCTTGAAAGAAAACAATAAAAGCCCTTTCCCCTGACAAAGCTGCACTGATCCTCTGCCATCTGACTAAAAAGTTGACAACCATCTCCTTAGACTATGCTTCCCTCAATCATGCCTGCAATTTGAAGTCTCATTCCTCCTTGGTCACGTGTTCTAGGGAATGAGTCCAAAGGTGAACTTAAACAGAGAACAAGAGAGGATGGGATGGGTACAATTTCCACCTTTTTTTTCAACTCTCACAAATTATTTTGGATGTAATTCAGAGATGTAGCCACTATGGATGGTACAAAGAGGCTGATGTTATCATTTACCAAGAAATGATATGTTCCTTGCAAAGTGGTAGCTCTGAAATAAAAATCTCAGTTGTGTTTAAGAAAACATAAGGTCCTTCCACAAAGTTGAATTCACAGCATACATTTTACCAGTAGTAAAGCTCTAGGTGGATTTTATAAGGAAATCAAAGAGTGACACCAAATCTAAGTCCAGCAAAGCATAGGCACCTTTCTGTGACAATGCCCCATGAATCTTCACTAACCAGAGTAGGGGTCGCATCCTCCAGCGTCTCACAATCTGCTTTTGAATCTCATAAGCTTTGATAGTCCTTTAAAAATAAGAGATTGAAGTCTATGACAACAGCAGAGAAACTTGCTAGGAGCACTGGGTTTATGAAATAATAGCCATTTCTTTTTTTCATAATTTATTAATCAAAGCTATACCAAAACCAATCAGTTTTGTATAGCATATGATAAAATAGCAGGGCAACACACTGATTTCTCTATAGTCAAAAGCAAGAAAATAAGTTGAAGTGTCTCTTATATTCAGTAATATGTGTAGCTTCCTAAAAATTTTTATAAATGTTAAAAAGGAATCCATAAGCTCCTTTACTAACTGTTTGGGATTCTATAGGTTGAAGAACTTCATGATGAAAAAAATTTTATTAAACATAGAACTTCATATGCAAACATGATATTGTCTCCCTAGTGAAAGACTCTGAAAGAGTAAATAAGCCAAAAGGAGTAACAGACGCAGTGAAAGGGGGAAAACTGTTCAAAGGATAGGAACAACTGGGGGATAAGGGGAAGAAGACAAGAAAAAATAAGGAAGGGAAAATTGGTCAAGCAATGGCTGTGACTCATCCAGATGGCAGACACTGACAAAAGATCTGCAAACAGATGTACATGGTTTCAGGGTAAATCCTGAGAAGATTTGACCGACCTTGTCAGATACAAAAGTACATTTTTTGTTATATAGTTCTTGCTTTATTTTGTTTTTAACCATCTAGCAGATAAATATGGCCATGAGGTATAAAAAGTAAAGCTGTATTAATATGCTGAGCTGTAAAAGTCTCAAGTCAGTAACTTCTGACATTACCAGTTCTGCAGATAACCCACCATTATGGACTATTGGACTTTATCAGGTTATTTTGCTGAATTCACACAACTATACACTATTTGAATGGCAATGGAACACCCATCTGTAACAAAACAAAAAAGGAGGATATAAATGAAGGGCCACTTTGTAGAGAAAACATATACATAATCTATATATACAAAGTAGTTAGCATACATATACAGCTACTTTCTCTCAGTACAGTGAGAAGACAAATTTGTACTAATAGTACTTAGACAAGATATCATGTCTGCTTTTGTGCTCTGAATAACTACTATAAAGACAACAATGTGCAGTGTATTAATTATTGTAACTGTCCTACTAACCTGTTTTGAAAATGTCTCATTGCTACTTCTATCTCATTGAAATTAATAATAAATAAATAAATTTTACAAAGAAAGGGAAAAATTATATGTACATAAACAGGATAGCTTGGATAACTAAACTGATTTCTACTGTTCTGTTGTTAGGAATATTTAATATTTTTCTTTTCTCTTTCTTCTTTTTAAGGTATTTTTTTTTACTAGTTCTACATGCTTATATCTGATAATTTAAACAACTAATTTGAAGATGACAATATAAAATATAACAATCATTGTTAAATTCCTATCGTTTTGTTCAGTGAAATTGGGTATTGTTTCTAATATTTTCTCTTTATTAATGTTTATTCTCTTAAAAATGCCAGGCATGGTGGTGCATCCCTGTAATCCCAGCACTCGGGAGGCTGAAGCAGGAGGACTATCACAAGTCCAAGCCGAGGCTGAGCTACTAAGTGAGCTCAAGACCAACCTGAAATACATAGTGTGTAATGATACTCTGTCTTAAAGAAAAACCAAAATAATAATAATAATAATAATAATTTATAAAAATTAAAGTAAATTACAAAAAAATCAAAACAATAGTAATTTCAAATACTTCTATTTAAACATATGCTATGATATTTGAAGATTTCTTGAACAAAATTTCAAGTCACGTGACTTAATTCTGCCTTTAACCAGTGATTCTCCATGCAAACAGTCATGCTCTTTAATATAAACATATTGCATCCAAGAAAAACAATCTCTTTCCGTATAACTTATGAATCCTCAGCAATTCAAGTATTTTCAGTGGTTCAGCATCACTGTCATAGTCAAAAATTCTCCTTACTCACTGCTCAGTTTGCTTTGGAAAACACACGATGGATAATTATTTAGATTCCTGTGCCACATTGATTTCTACCTCAAGTTGGCCAACATCTATTCAATAGTGTATACCCTCCATTGCATATTTAACATCTTCCATCCCATATTTTTATAGATGATGTAACTGTACATTTTGTGAGACAGAATTATTAGTAAGCAATTCCAAACCCATAAGAGATATCTGATGTGGAGTATTTGCTTGTAATTTTTACCTAATTGTACATTTGCATCTATGGAAAATATAAACATATCATTTATGCATCATTAGTCTTTCTGGTGATGCTTAAAATAATATATCCCTCACAGGCAAATCTATGACAGTATTTAAGATCTTACACAATTTTATTTTCCTTCTTAAATTATGTTAGACTTTGAGCATATGTACTTTGCACATATAAGCTATGATAGAGTTTAGTTGCAAAACCATTTGCTGTATGTTTGAAAAATAAAACAGAACATGTTCAGTTTAGATGTTCTGAATATCAGCTGAAATTATAGATAATACAAATAATGTTCTTTGTGAAATCACACCATTTGTCATAATTCTCACCATCAAGCTAACTCACCTATCACCTCAAGAAGTCAGTTCTCAGGCCAACCAGATAGCTCAGCAGGTTCAGGGACCAAGGTTATTTCCCTGGCATGCCTGGCCAGTTCTGCCTCTGGGGTGTGCTGAGATGGTGACTGAAACTGTGGGACTGGGTATGGTGGCACGGGACTGTAATCCCCCAGCTGTTGGGAGGCTGAAAATAGGAGGATCACTGGGAGTCCAGTCTATGTAGTGAGACTCTGTAGACCCTGTACTAAATACATTAAATATCATATATAAATATTATATAATATTATATATATAATCATATATATATATATATATATATATATATATATATATTAAAGTCACTTCTGTGTGAGTGTCTCTGTTTATGTGCACAGGTAAGGTACAAACCCTTGCACTATATAGTTCACAAACACACTGTCAAATCTTACTTATCTCACAATGAAGTTTTGTACCCTTCAATTAACATCTCATTATCCCAGCCACTCAATCAGCAACTATTTGGCCCAGTGTTTCTAAATTTCACCTACAGTATTTACGTTTCAGAAAAAAAAATGTGCTAAATGCTCTATAAAAGTCATATTGAAATCTTTGGTTCCTATGGTGAAAGACAGTGTATAGAGCTACTTCAGTGAATAAAACTTCAAGTGGAGCCTTTTGCTTTTGTTCCCACCTACAGCAAGTATTTCCTAGATTCATTTCATCTACTCTGAAAGATGACAGATTATGTATTGACTTCATCCTAAATTGCACACATCTATAATCTCAACTGATGTTCAGAACATCTAAAGTGAACATGTTTTGCTTTATTTTTCAGACAGACAGCAAACAAATTCTTTTGCAGTACTAAACTCAATCATAGCTTACGTGTTCAAAGCACTGTGATGCCTCTCACAAAAATTCTAGTTTAAGAACACTGTTTATAACACAATGTATTGTGAAAATAATCAAAAAGACCTGTAAATTGAGATAAGTGAGCATATATTTTGTGATGGCGGAGCTCTTTTACTTGTTCCTTTTTGTTTATGGAATAAATAGCAGTAATAGCATGGTATACTAAGCAAAATGAAAAAAGATTTGACTATAAAGATTTTCATGTTGTATAGAACTCTTTCTAAACTAATGAAGTATAAGGTTCTGAGCAAAGAAATGGTATGAGAAAAATCAAAATTTTGACATATTGCAATTATTACTCTTTATCTAATGGTTTTACTTATATCACTTTTCTTCCAAACCATGACTTGCTCCATAATTATTTTGAGCAGTCTTTTCTTGAGTACTAGACCTATGACAGTTTATCCTCTAATCCTGTTTCCTGGAACATGGGAGTAGGAAGTATTAAAATGGGTTTCGAGAAGTTCCAAGATGAAAAATGCTCTCAAGCACTATTAAATAAAATTGCTTTCAGAATACTTACAAGGTGTATTTATTCATTAAGTTTTCGATGAGGCTGTATGCCAGATACTACAGTAGGATTTAGACTTCAGTGGAAATATGTCAGCGCTTTTAAGTCTTGCAACCACATGAAAATAATCAGTTTGACATTACTCAAGCTCACAAAATTGTGTGATAATGTCCTTGCTGAAGTGTGCATGTTAAGCATCCCCAAAACCCAGTGGGATAGAATGGGATGCTATGAAAGGAGTTAGTGGAAAGGGCTGGAGCCTTTTGAGATGGGACTCTCAGAGTATTCTTTAGGTTATTGAATGTGTACCCTTGAAGGGAATTTTGCCTTCTCATCATGAGATCAAAAGTTTTGCTCTACCAATTGATCCCCTAAATCATCAGTTGCCCTGGATAGAAGCCTAAGGGCAAAGACACCACCTGATGATGACCTGGAAGCATGAAAAACCTAAGGCAAAGGAAATCTTTTTCTTTATAAGTTTATTATACAAATTATTTGTCATAGAAATGAAAAAAGTTACGAACATACTTGTGTTAAGATTTTAAGCTTATAAAAAACTTTTATACTACTAAAAACATATTAAAACACATACGAAAATGAATGCCTTATAATGCATAAGCTTCCAGATCCTTGATAAAATATTGGTATTTCCACATAACACAAGGGAATAGGCTCCCATATCAAATAGGCCATCTCTCCTTTTGACATCTCTTTAAATGTCCATTTTGTAAACAATTTTGCCACAGTTAAAATGAATTTTTAAACTCTTTGGCAGGACTGCAATCAAATCAGTTTTCATTTGTCCTAAGTGTGGTACTTTCTTAACCAACAGAATGAAAAGCTTTTCTCAGATGCTAAATCATGAATTAGTTTTAGACAGCCTAAAGGGCTTCTTGAACCTGGGACTTCTTTTGAACCAACTGCTTAATTTTTTTAAATAGAATAAAAAAACACTAAAATAAATATATAAACAAATTCCATTAGAAACAATACAGAATTTCACTGTAGAAAACTATTTTTTTCTTAGTCACACTCTTGTCTGTCCCTACTTATAGTAATAATAAAATAAGAACTTCATTATTTTGCTTTTATTTGGTGTTTCTCCCAGGACTCTACACACACACCACCATTTATCTTTCTACAGGTGTAATAGGACTACAGTATCTATTTCTTGTGGAATTATTTTGTTTTAAAATTTTATGGGTTTAATTATTTGTTCCTATTTCATTTTAGATTTCTCTTGTGATTGTAAGGAATTGGGCGCCTGTTCTTCCACATGCCCAATATCTGAGTTGCTCCAGGAAGTGTTTCTTTATCATGTCAGAATTTATCTTAGTTTTGGAAACTTCTTTTGGCTTAATGTTCCAAATGCTAATGATACAATTATCATCCACTAACAAAGGATTAACAATTATCATCAGTTAATAAAAATTTACCAGTTTGACTAAACTATAAAATTTACTACAAATTTATTACACTCTTTCTCATATTCTTACTTTCATTGTTATACCCACGTTCCATGCTAATCATTTATTACAACCCTGAGCAGTAAAATCCAGCACTTTTTAACTCCAATCTTGTATAAATTAGATACTTCATTTTTTGAACTATCATTTCTATCCATAAAACTATTAATACATTTCCAAATTATGTGATAATTAAATGATTTCATGTTCTCTAGCCAGATAGTTCTTGTTTTTTGCAAAATATACCAGTAACCTTTAAAATCATATTTTTATAATCATGTTTTTTTTTCTTTTCAGTTTAAAGAGGAGAAAAAAACAACAAAAGGATAAATAATTTCAAAATGAAATCATAGGGAATTAACAACGATTATTATAGTGCATACTGCTATCATCAAAGTAGTTGCTCAGATTACCAAGTACAGCATACAAAATGGATCAGAAATATAAGCAGTAACTGTTTCTTTCAATCTACTAATAGAAATTAGTAATACAATTATCCTAGTTATCTTGCGAGTATATATGTATATATATATATATATATATATATATATATATATATATATACATAATTTCCCCTTTCTTCTTTTCTTCTTTCCCCATCCTAGTTGTTCTTTCCTTTTGACAAATTTCTTCCCCTTCCCCTATTGTGCCTTTGGATATTATTTGCTTCATTAGTTGTTTACATTAGAGAGACACAATGTTCACACATGTGAGTCTGATTTATTTCACTGATAGTCCTTTGGATGTCACCAAATTTGAGACATTCCCTCTGTTTTTCCTAGTGAAGACTGAGTAATTCCTATGTTCTTCATCCTCCCCTAAAATATGTTTCTGCAAAAATAATCTTTGTCTTCAAACATACAACTAAAAACAGTTTATCATCATAATAAATATCATATAATTTATACTTACTAGATCTAATTTATCTCACTCTAAAAGATACCCATATAAAAAGTCAATCCTATCACAACTCTAATGGAATTGCTTTAGTTCTAAGTCATGGTTAATTGCATGTCTACTTTCAAACTCATAAAAAATTTATAATAATACTATATTCAATAAATATTTAATATTTATGGATATTTAAAAAGTATAGGCATTTAATTCTGAAAGATAACTGTACTCCAAACAAGTTATATTTGCTTTTGCTCTCTTGGGACAGGGGTTATTCATCTTGCTTCTAATCACTGATTGCACCAGCATAGCATTCTGCTTTGTTTCCACTCTTATTATCTTTGCCTCTTTCTTATATGTCTCTTGGACCCTACTTCGTTGCCCTGCCCCTAGATGTGTTTCATGTTTTTTCTCCACACCTAATGATCTTCCTATGTCGTTGTTTACCTTGACCTCTCTTGTCAGTTTATTAAATCCCTCTTCAAATTCATTTCAATATCATACAAGTTCTTTTATTTTCATGACTCTGTATGTCACATGTTTTCTTCACTTTTACTTTTACTTTTGTCTGTTTGCCAGCTCTAACTCACTATTTTTGGACTTTATCTCCTTATCCTGTACATTATTCTGTAAATTCCAGTACATACACTTTCAATAATACCTGACATACAGAAGGTGCTCTGATAAAAATTAAAGAATAACTCTGTGTAAGTGAATATTTTTGTATGGCATCAACTTTAAATAGCAAATCATAGGTGTTACCTCAAACTGATGCCATATATTCTTCTTGAATCTATAAATTTCTACTCTTCATTTTATTTTAATATTGTATATTGTAACACCTTAAAATAGAAATAACATATCTGTGTTATATACATAATATTGTGTTATAAATCTACATACTTTAAATAAAATACACCTTTCTAGTAAGGCTAACTTGCAAGAATACGTCTGCCTGTGGCCAAGGGTGGTGATGCACACCTACAATCCCGGCATCCCAGAGGCTGTAGAAGGATGATATCCATGAATTCCAGCCTAGTGTGGGCTACATATTAAGACCCTATTTCAAAAGAAAAGCCAAACAGGGCCAGCCAGATAGCTCAGTGAATTAAAGCGCATGCTTAGGCAGACACAGGGACAGGGGTTCCATCAGTTTACCCCCAGGGTTGTGCTGAAATGGCAATTTAGACTGGGCATGGTAGCACAAATCTGTAATCCCAGACCTTGGGAGGCTGAAAACAGAAGGATCACTATGAGTCTGATGTGTGAGACCCTGTAGAAATACATAGTGAGACCCTCCATTAAACACATAAAAAACAAACAACAATAACAAAAACAACAAAGAATGCTCCTCTCTGTTAACAAAACTATTTCTCCCAATGTTTACCTATGTTCTAAAGCACCACTTCTATTTATGTCGCTAAAACCACAGGAACTGTGGCTTTTCTGCTTCCTCACTTTCTTACCTCAGCTTACCTGTAGCTCTAGTCTCCTCATTCCTGTATTTACCCAGGGGACTTAGCTCCAGGCACACCCAGCATGTTTTGTTTACCATTCCAATCTATTTCTTCACATTATCACTACATTTACTTCTCATACCTATCATTCTTATCAATGATTGTTTTCTGCTTAACATTAACTTCCTACTGTGTTAAGTGCAAGTCCTCTTCCTTGCCTGTAAGACATTTAGTGGGATACCTCCTCGATACCTCCTCCCCAACACTTCTAACCCTGTTTGCCACTCTGAATCATAAAATTATACAACAAATTAGGCATTAAAACACTAACTATTCTCCTAGAAAGCTGGTTTAACACCCATTCTCATAGCTTCTGTCCTCAGGTTATTTTCTCACCCTGAATTCTTCCTTTTCTAATCTGTGGATCAAGCACTTGAAGAACAAGTTGAAATGTTTGACATCAACAGATTTCTATGATTAGCAGAATCTTTATTCCTCCAAACTGCTACCAACTCTTACCTTCTGTTAACACAGGCTGGTGTACAGCAAAGTTTGTTCTTTACCACAGATAGACATATTAAACTTCATTTTCAGGAAGGGTAATTAGTTCTTTGATGACAGCAACTATATCTTATCTGTCTTCATAATATCCCTCGTGGCACACATAAAAAACTCACCATATACTGGTTTAGTGTTCAGTGCATCCCTGTTGATCACATATTTAACCAAGTTAGAAACAGTATTTACCATTAAATCATTTGTTTGATTGTATTTTTAATAACCAATATTTCTGAATAGGAGTTCATGGACCATAAGTATCAGGAACACCACAGATTTGTTTAATATGAGGGTTTAGGGGGCTCCACCTAACACTTATGCAATGACAAAGTTTCAGAGTAAGAGCCAAAAATCTAGTCAGAAACCCTCTGCACAAATTTGATATGTCCCATAGTTTGAGATCATGGAGATACATCAACCATCTATTCCTCATAACAGTGTTGCTAGATAAAATAGCCGTGACCAACACAAGCAGTTAATTTACTAGCCTTTTAGTTTTGAGAACATTCTGACCTAATTCAAGTCAAACAATGACTAACAATGTACTGTCTAGACACAAAGATTAGATGATGACAAAACACGACCCATTTGTGCAATGCTTCCAAATGACTCTAGGAGGTTTGCAGAGGAAGTTAATGTTCCATGTTTCTTTTAACTTTAACCTTGGTCCTCTCTCCAAAATTGGCTTATTTTGCAGTGCTAAAAATAATTGGAATCTAAAGCACAGAGATTGCTGTTGAAAGCTCAATTTAACTACCGTACACTCCTGATATGAAAACATTTTAGGAACAAATATTAACTTAAAGTTTTTCATCAACCATGTTTTGCAACTAATAGCTCCCTAAGCATTCTGAGTAATGGTGAAATGAAGAACAAATATCTTGGAATTTGGATCTCAGGTGTGGGAAATGGTGGTGCATGCTCAGAAGCCTTAAGGGTTGCACAGCGTTCACTGTTGATCTATAATCTGTCCGTGGAAAATCACCTGAAAGAAAGCTGTGAACTTCAGATACTTACCAGTTATTTTTACTTTCTCCTAGTAGAATGGTAACTTCTACCATTAGTTATAGTTCTTCAGAGAAAATGACCCAATAGAAAGTAGAGATAGATAGAGATACAGATTCTGACTTATTTTTGTGTTTAGTGTGCATTTTATATAGAATTTTAACCACAGAGAGACTGACAGAGACAGAGAAACAGAATGAGAGACTTTTAGGGTCCTTACTCTCATGACTGTGTGCCTTGAAAGAAAGCAAAGACAACTTAAAGGCAGGTTTCTCTCTTCCTTTTGTAACATCATTTCTGTCTCTCAAGGTCTTAAACTGAGCAGGTGAGGCTTACTCATATTATAGAAGGTAATTTACTTTCTCAAGTGTTCTGATTAAAATATCAATCTTATTTTGAAAACAAAATACATCAGAGCTCCATAAACCAGCTAAGTTAGCACATAAAATGATATCACCACATCATCGATGTCCTCATATTAGTTATGCAGATTACCAGATACAAGTATGCCAAATTGGTCAAAAATATGAGACATTAAAAAAGAGAGAAAGAAAAATTTAAGCATTCACTTCTCTTTTCAATAATAGACCATCAGAAATCACTGTTACAATTATCTAAGCTATCCTGGGCATATATCACCTTCCTAGTTATTTCTTCCCTTTGAACAGATTCTTTATGTTTCACAGTACCCATTGTGCCTTACTGATTCTCTGTACTCTTACATTGTCTTATACTAGGGAGACAATATGATGTTTGCCCATGTGGGTCTGATTTATTTCATGTATTTTTTTCACAAGAAGCACTGAATATATTATTTGCCGAAATTCCTACCAAAGCTAACAATTCCAAATATCTCAACCTTTCCAAAAGATGGAAATATAGTAGAACATATTACTCCTCCCAATCCAGACTATATGATGTTTACACATGTGGGTCTGGTTTATTTCACTTATGCGTATATGTTCAAGATACATCCACTTATATATGAAATATTTCAGTTTATCATTCTTTATAACTGAGCAATATTTCATTGTATGAAAATACCACATCTTTTTCCACCAATCTTCAGATGATGGACATTTTGGTTGTTTCCAACACTTGGCTATTACAAATTGTGCCGCTATAAACATATCATTGTAATATGATGCTTTCAGTTCTTCTGGGAAAATTCCCAGTGAAGGGATTGCTGGATTGAATGGAGTTTCTAGTCCTAGCATTTTAAAAATCCTCCACACTAATTTCCATAATGGTTGCACCAGTCTGCATTTCCACCAGCAGTGGAGAAGGGTTCCTTTTTCCCCACAGCCTCTCCAACATTTGTTGTTGGTTGATTTCTTTATGATAACCATTCTTTCTGGGGTGAGATGGCATCTAAGTGTTCTTTTAATTTGCATTTCACGAATGACTTGAGATGTGGAGCATTTCTTCATGTATTTATAAGCTTCTAGTATTTCTAACTCTGAGAAGTGCGTGTTCATCTCAGATGCCCATTTATCAATTGAACCTTTAAAATTTTAGGTCCTAATGTTTTTACTTCTTTATAAATTCTAGACAGAATACTTTTGTCTGAGTACTTGTTAGTATTTCACTTATGAGTATGATCTCTAGTTGCGTCTATTTCCCTATTAAGTTCTCAATTTTATTTTTATATAGCTATGTAGTACTCTCTTGTATAAAAATATCACACTTTTTTTATCCATTCCTCACTTAATGGGCACTTGTGTTGTTTGCAATATTTAACTATACCAAATTAGGCTGTCGAAAACACGAATGAATGTGTGATATGATGTTTTCAATTATTCTGGAAAAAGACACAGTATGGGAATAGTTGGGTTGAATAGAGCCTCTAATCCTAGCTTTTTGAGGAATATTCACACTGATTTCCATACTATTTCTAAACTTGATGGTGATGATAATTGCCAGCATCTGTTTGTCTCTTCATTTTTTTCTTTTAATTTATGTATTTGGTACAGGGTCTCACTACACAGCTCAGACTCATAGTGGTCCTCCTGTTTTCAGCCTCCCCTGTTCTGGGATTATAGACATGAACCATCACACTCAGTCTTATCACCACCTCAGTATGCTCTGGTGTGGGACTCGTGCAGCAGGTAATGCCAGAGATCAAACTCAGCCCCTGTGCTTGCCTAAGCAAGCGCTTAGCCTGCTGAGCTGCCTTGCTGGCACCTGCCCCTCCATTTTAACTGAAGATGTTTTATTATTTGGCTTATGTACATAAAATATTTCACCTTTATTTTTAACTGAAGCTGTTTCATTACATTTTAAAGTAGTTTCTGGGGCCCAGCAGGATGGCTCAGTGGTCTAAAGCACCTGCTTGGGAAAGCTTGGGTGGCTTCAGGGACCGCGGTTCGATCCCCAGCACCACATGCTGCGCCAGCCCTGCCCTTGGGGAGGGTTGAGCCGACCATAAAAATGAGTGAATAAACAAACAAAAGTTCTGAAACGAGAAAAAAATAAATAAAATAAAAAATTCTTTAAAAAAAAAAAAAAGCAGTTTCTAGGGTCAAGTTTTAGTTTTCGGCATGTAGAGAGCCAATTTTTCCAGCACCATTTATTAAAGAGGCTGTCTTTCTTCCAGTACACATGTTTGGCCCCTTTATCAAAAATAAGGTGGCTGAGTGTGTTTGTATTTGCTTCTGCATCCTCTAGTCTATTCCATTGATCTTCAGGTCTATTCTTTTGCCAATACCGTGCTGATTTTATTACTGTAGCTTTGTAGTATAACTTTAAGTCAGGAATTGTAATACTACCTGCCGTACCTTTATTGCTGAGAATTGTCTTTGCAATTCTGGGTCTTTTTTGGTTCCAAATAAATTTTTGGAATGACTTTTCCAGCTCTGTGAGGTATATCGGTGGTATTTGGATAGAAATTGCATTAAATCTGTACAACAATTTAGGGAGTATGGCCATCTTCACAATGTTGGTTCTTCCTATCCACACTGTACTCTGTACAATGATTGTGAGGACAATGTGCAATATGTCAACTTTCAAAGAAAAGAAAGGGGAAAAGAAAAGAAAAAGTAATGTTGATTTTGAAAGGTTAATGTTCAATTGTTTGATCTATCTTATATACCTATATGTATTAATCTAAACTGATCTGATGATGAAAATATGTAATATAACCATTGTTAAATTTAAACAATAAAAAAATTGAAACTCAAAAAAAAAGCAGTTTCCATCTGTTTGTAAATTGTGTCAAGAATTTTCAAGTGAGAATTAGTAAATTCTATCAAAGATTTCTGATCAATATACACAATAGACAATATCTGAACCATCTATATCATTTGTAAGCATCAATATATTGGGAAACTGGAGATATTTCTATTTTTTACAAACATCTGGAATCTCAGTAATATTTTCAGTCTGAACAAAGGCTTACGAGTATTGTTGGCTACAAAACATTGATCGTAAAAAATATTTGCACTTATAGAACAGAAATCTACTCAACACAAAGCATATTGGCAATGACAAATGTTTATGATAAAATTTGTTTCTGTAGTGTTTTCATGTCTCATGATACTGTTTTAAATATCATTTCATGTCTCCTAGCTATAGGGCAAATTTGACATTCTGACTACCAGTGTGATTCTCCTGTCTCCAAAAGATTACAAGTACTAATTTCTGTGTTATTTTCCAATCTTCCTCTGTCAGCATTTGCCACAATTAGAAAATTGCTGGTGTTTAAAAATCACTTCATTTTTTTCTATTTTGGAGATAAACTTTCTCTTTAGTTACAGATATTTCAAAATAAAATCGATGTCTCTTGCCCTATCATAAGATTACAAAAGTAAATTCTTTCTAAATTTGTTCTTCTATTTTCAAGACCTAATAATTTTCTAGAAAAATTTAATGTGATATTAAAACTCAGTGTATGACCAGCCAAATAGCTCAGCAGATGAAAGCATCTGAAAGCAGGCACAGGGGCTTACCATGCTATCCACATCCCCTGGGGCATGCTGAGAGTGCAATTGAGAATGGGTGTGGTGGCTTAGGCCTGTAATCCCAGGTCTTGTGAGGCTACGAACAGGCAATCATTATGAGTCCAATCTAGTAATATGACCCTGAATACCTGTAGACCCTTCCTTAAAAATACAAAATAAATAAAGTCAGCATATTACAGATTTGCACAACATTTTGTTGATGTACATTTTGTTAATGTACACAGTTTTCTTGCTGTTTTCTTAAATACAGTCATTTTGTTTACAAAAATGCTATGGAAATATTCTCTCTATTTATTACTTTGAATCCCTTGATGTTTTCTACAGCTAATCTGTAATGAAGTTTCTGGTGGAGACAGTCCTTTGTCTCTCCTGAAATCAAATCCATAAAAACAAATTGTTTTAATGTTCGATTAACTACAGTGTGATTTAAGATATTTTATATAATAAGCTATTGCCAATAATTTTATGTCATTCATTGCATTTGGAATTGTAACATATTCAATAATTGTGGAGTATACCTACTATCTATGAAATGGTTAATGTGAAAATATTTTAAAACTCTTGCTGCAATTTAATTGCCATTATAGTAATAATTACAAGGTTATTAGGTCATGAGAACCAAGAAGATTTTTTTTTCTTTTTTTGCACCAGGGCTTGAATCCAGCTCTTGCCAAGCAGGTGTTTATGCTGCTGAGCTATATCCCTGGCATCACAAGACATCTGTCATCATGAGTAGATTAACACTACTATAATGGGTACATTTCTGTTTGGTCACCTTTCCCACTGTTAATATAAAGTACTCAGTACACACAACTTAAAGAATGGATCATGATTTTAGAAGTATCAGACCATGGGCAGAAACATCATAATGGAAGAGTGTGATGGTACAGACTTCCTCCCCTCATGGTGACAGGGAAACACAGCATGGCAGCAGCACCAGGGAATAAGAGCCAGGGACCAGAAAGAGTTCCCCAGGTCTTCCTCCATGACTCAGGCAGACACACTCAGAGGAGTGCTTCCCTAAGTCTTAGCGCTAAAGACACTCAAAAGGACATTACAGGTTAACTGTTACAACACAAGAGTAAGGTATCATGGGACTGTCTTCCAGATAAAAGGACTCCTTGGCACTTTCCTCTTTCTATTTCTTGTCTACCACATTGAGCACCCAGCCTCTATAACATAGTACCTTCATTTGGACATCCAACCTCCAAATTATGAGCCAATAAAATCTCCAGTTTATGAATACCTCATTCTGTGATATTTTTAAATAGCAGAAAATAGAGTAAGATTGGACAATTTTTTCAATTTTATATATATATCAACGATTAATTTTTCTCCACATTTTTTGGTGAGATAGGAGCCCAGAGTCTAGTCTAAATTCCTAAATAATTGCCAGAATCTCACAAACATCCATTCTTCATTCTTATCCATGTTCTAATCTTTTACTTGTGCAAGGTATGAAATTTGGGGTGCAATACTTGTGTTTACAATCAATGATAAAACGGATGTAAGAAATTAATTGATTAATTCAATAAAAGATCATATTTGCATTCTACATTCAATCAGTTTTATGGAGACCACAATCCTTGATATCAATGATATCTTTGATATAAAAATAGTATCTAGTGAAGTATACTTTTGTTAAAAAACTGCTATTTTGCTATATTTTAGTATGTTCCATTTATATAATCCTGCATTTATCCAATGAGCAGAATCAGAGGCAATATATATGAATTTACATTTAAAAATGAACAAAATGACATCAATATTCAATAATGTGTTGCACATCTCAGTCTGTTTCAAGTGCACAAGCCTCTTTAATTATGAATCAGATGCCCAGTAGACAATTTTGATCTTCGCATTGGTCTCTAGTTAGTGATTGGGTGTGCTTCACATGGACTTCAGCTGGGAATGATCACATCAAAGGCAAAGCATCCCTTGGGATGGGAATTTGCAGCAAGAGGAATACATCTTCTGTATAAGAGGAGTTGTTAGCTATAGCAGGCAGAGTTGTATGCACAGCCATAACAGGAGCCATATCCACAGCCACAGCCGTATTTACAGCCCCTGCAGGAGTTTCTGTTGTAACTGTAACACATTGTGTCCAGAGGTAAGTTTCACTTGAAGTGTAGCAGAATGTATCTCAAATGTGAACGAAATCTTTTCATCCTGGCCTTTTATATACCTAACAGGGATGAGTGGGTCACATGTCACATGGGCACTGTTCTCTCATTTCACAGACATGGCCTAAAGAGATGTCATTACGTATGCATTTATTTTGTTAAGAATTCATAATTTGCTTATTGCCTTCTTAGTAATTTTTAACCTCGAAAGGATTCAAGAGTATATTTGCCATACATCCAAGCTTTTACACCAATTTCATCTTTTTTGGGTTCATTTTATGGACATGATATCTTAAAAATATTTTGACTTATAAATACATGTTTATCATTTTGTTCTTTGAGGTTTTAGAAACCATCTGTCACATTGTTCATTCTACTCACTATTATGCAACCCCATTTTCATCTTTTTCCTTTTCTGTCTCTCTGTCTCTCTGTCTCTCTCTGTCTCTCTGTCTCTCTGTCTCTCTCTGTCTCTCTCTGTCTCTCTGTCTCTCTGTCTCTCTCTCTCTCTCTCTGTGTGTGTGTGTGTGTGTGTGTGTGTGTGTGTGTGTGTGTGTCTCTTTCCTGTATTTGGCACAGGGTCTCACTAAACAACTCAGATTCATAGTGATCCTCCTATTTTCAGCGTCACCAGTTCTGGGATTACAGGCATTTAATTACAGTCCACCACGCCTGGACTCAGTCACCATCTCAGTGCACCCCAGGGCCAGGGCTAGCACAGCATGTGGGACTGAGAATCAAACCTTGCTCCCTATGCTCATCTGTGCAAGTGCTTAGTCCACTGAGCTATCTCGCCTACCCACTTCCATTTTTTAGCCTTATTCTTCACTTTCATTTTTCCCTTTTCTAGTAATTTCTTATTTCACCACGATCTTTCCACATCCTATTTATGGATTTTGGACAATGAATTGAGTCAAAGAATGTCACAATAGACATATTTCTTTCATTTCTGAAACCATACTTCTTTCTGAAAGAAAGCTTTTCCAGCCCTCCATTTGTCATGTAGGTTATGACTTCCTCTTTCTTCTTTGGAAAAAATAATTTGAAAAACTTCTGATGGATCAGTTCTATAAGGAGAGATATTTTTACTATAAAAGACAAATTTTCTATGTTCCAATTTAGACTGCTGTAGAAGTTTTGGGTCCATGATTTCTTTACTAGAGTCCAGTGTATAAGTGTAAATCTGTTTCTTGTTTTACTTGGCCTACTTTCATATTTGTAGCCTATATGTGTGCATTTCTCACAAAAATGTAATCCATTGATAAAAAACAAGAGCTTCATAAAATTGTTCACTGATCCTTTTTATTGGATAATGACATAAATCACATGTGACTTGTGTGGCACTTACTAGTTGTCCTTTCTTTTATTTTCATATACTTTCATCTTATTGACTTCTATAAGCAGATTTCTGATCTCTTTTGCATTGAACTTTCTTTATTTTTCCCCTTTAAATCTCTTTCTTCATGTGGCTACCTTATTTGTCATCTGAACTTCTGAATGTGCACACTAACAAATCTTGTACACAATCATGGACTAAACACAACGCACAAGTACATGAGTTATTCCTAAAACTTAAGAACTCAAGGAGAGTAGGGATCTGTGGACCCAGTGCAAGCAGTTACAGATCATTTCTGGAGCCATTTAAGAATGTGATGGACTCTTGGCAACCTTTGGCACTCTGGTAGACTCTGACTATAGCCCACAGCCTGCAGGAGTTGAGCTTCTTCTGGTACTGGTCCAAACTTTTAAGAAATTAGGAGGGCTCTGAGGGGCCTGCAATATACAGGACAGCTGTGATCAATGGGCCCAGCATGAGCAGCTAAGAAGCTCTGCTTGAGCAATTTAATGATTTTGGTGCACTCTGGGTAGCCTGAAGAACTCTGTCTAAGTGATTACTAGAAGCTTCAAAAATGCTAAAAAGCAGTCCTCTAGCTCACCCATAACAAATCCAGGTACAAAGATATACAAGAATTTAGAAATCACACACCTGAACTCTCTGAAAGGATAGCAACTGAAGTAAAGAAACAAGCCCATCAGACTATGGAACAAATAAGACCAAAAACAATCTTTCAGGTCCAAAAAGAAATGACAGCAATCATGAAAGAATTGCTCAGCACCGCTAAAGAAGACATGGGTAAAAATAATTGAGCACAATAGAAAAATGATGGAAACACTAAATAAGCAATACAGGAAAGAATTACAATGCATGAAACAGAATCAAACAGATATGCAGGACATTAAGAACTCCATAGAACTCTGGCAAAACCTTGAATGAAATTGAAAACAGACTTTCAAACCACGACAGTGGTACAGCTAATGAACATGAAAGGAAAGATCTCTTAAAATTAACTTGGAGGGGCCACGGAGATAGCGCATTAGATGAACACTTGCCTGACAAACACAAGGTCCTGAGTTCAATCCCTAGTACCGCAAAAAAAAAAAAAAAATAGCATGGAACAAAGAAATAACAATTCAGCAGCTACAAGACAGCAAAAAGAAAAATACGAATAATAGGTGTCAGTGAAGCAGCAGGAGACAGCACAAATGACATAAAAAAGACTATTTGCAGAAGTACTAGCAGAAAATCTTCCAAATATGAGTAAAGAACCTGATAAGTGAAGCATATAGAACTCCACACCACCATAATCACAATAACTGTACACCTAGACACATAATAGCACAAAGCTACAATCAAAATGGATCTAAGATTTAAATATTACAACAAAAGTGCTAGACTGGGCCTGGTAGTGTATGTCTGTAATCCCGGTGCTGGAGATGCTGAAGACAGGAGGATCAAGATGAGTTTCAGCTGCATACTAAATACATTCACAGAAAGAAAGAAAGAAAGAAAGAAAGAAAGAAAGAAAGAAAGAAAGAAAGAAAGAAAGAAAGAAAGAAAGAAAGAAAGAAAGAAAGGAAGGAAGGAAGGAAGGAAGGAAGGAAGGAAGAAAATAAACACTGAATCTTTTGGAAGAAAATGTAGGTAGAAATCTTAAAGATATAGGGGTAGGTAGGGAGTTTATGAACAAAAACCAAACTGCATGGGAATTACTTTACATAACTGAAATTATAAGGAATTTCTATAAGGTGATAGATGTGTCTATAACCATGTAAGTAAGCATTTGCTTCCTACTTACAAGTGTATGCTTAAACTCAAGAAATAATATGCATAAAATGTGGGGAGTACTCTCTAGTAATTATATTTTATGGAAGCCATTTGGGAAAAAAAAAAAAAAAAAAAAAAAAAAAAACACTTTCTTCTGCAATCTACAATCACAGGGAAGATAAAAACAATATTCAATGACAGGTGATAATTAAACATCAGCCTATGATGATATCACTTAGAGAGGCTGAGAAGCAGTACTCAGAACAGTATGAGCTCAAGGTGAGCAGGCTGTAGAGGGCATTCAGCTTTCTGGGTGGGGAGGAGACTTACAAAGACCCACGACTGAGAGATACTCAAGAAGCCAGCATTTGTCTGCAGGAGTCTTATGACGCTTAGTGTCAGACTGAAGCATCCACTACTTTCTGGCTCTCAGGCTAAAGTAGGTTTCACCAGACGTCCTACAGCCTTCTTTGCCAGCCCTCTATCTTCCTCCAGAACTCTAGGCCAAAACAAACAAAAGAAAACAAAACACCCTCACGGAAATCCGTATAATGCCAGGAACATCTACCCATATCTTCTACTGAGGAAGCTTAATGTCACACACTTATATAAGGAGAAATACCCAAAGAAATCTCATTGTTACAGGATTCCTGTAATACATAGAAGGAGCTTACAACTTACAAGCAGTAATTTCACAGGTGTGAGTCTCTCTCAAGTTGCAAAAGATCAATAATAAAATGGCTTTCCCTTACGTGATTATAGGAAATGTCTATAATATTGTCAACTTCAGTTTCTAAAAATGGTCAGTGGAAATGCAAATAATTATATGCATTGCAAACTTCATTCCATGGCTCACAGAACAAATATGTGGTGTATAAAAAGCAAAGCACAAATCTTTAGAAATAGTGAGGAGAATGTATTTCATCTTTTCCTCTCTTTTATTCACATACAAGTATACTACAGCAAAGCTGCTTTTTAAATTTATCTCCATATTCATTCTAATGAATTTTTCCTAAAATCATCAGAGTTACTTTAATGCTATTATGAACTAATATGTAACAAGTACATGCATATACAGCTGATACATATGGCATAAGTATCAATAATTTTCATAAATAAGCTTAAAAGATGATCTAATTTCCTCAAAAATGTAATTATTCTCTGCATTTTGCTGAAGCTTTTTAGCATAAAATATGAAACTGTAGAATCAAGGACTATGTCATACAATTCAATTTCATATATATTTTGAAATTCTGACTATAAAACTCCACTAATATTATCAACACAGCATGATAACATATCTATATATGTTGAGAATATGCCTCTACACTAAATGAGAAGATAATGTGTTTTTATATTTTTAGTCATGTTAAAGTTATTACTACACTGAACATTTTAGTAAAAATGAGTAATCTGCCATTTTAAAGGTGACTTCCACATTCATAACTTCTTAGTCTGGGAGCATACTCAGATGCAAATATAGGTTAATGCTTGTTACTCTATTATTACACACTATATTGTAGTTGGTCATTTAAAATGCCACTTACTGTATTTGTCCTGTGCAACATACTGTACTGTATATGTTCATTACAGAATGGCCATATTATGCAATTTAATGTATGTGTTTTCTCACATATTCATAATTTTTTAGTGATAACATATTAAAATCTACTCCAATAGCAAACTTCCAGTCAGTGATTCAAGATGAATGATACATTGGTCACACCAATCCTTAGCTCCCCAAAATATATTCATTTTAAAACTGAACACTTGTAATCTTTTACCAAAACCCTATATTTCTTCCACTACCACAACAATCATCATTCAACTCTATTTCTGTGTGCTTCCCATTATAGATTCCAAATGTAAGTTAGATCTTCCCATATTTGTCTTTCCATGTCTAGCTTATTTTACTGAACATAAAGTCTTCCAGACTCACCTCTATGATTACAAATGACAAAATTTTCTTTTTTTGAGCTTAAATGTATTCTATTCTGTGTATCTTGCACATTTTCTTTATCTATTCATCCACTGATTAACACTGCAAACAATGTTGAAATTTACATGACTCTTCCACAAATGACTACACCATGTGATTATGTATACAGGAAGTGGAACTACTGGATCATATTTCAGTGTTATTTTTCCCTTTTTGATGGACACATACTGTTTTCTATCATGACTATACTAATGTATGCATTGTATATAAAAACGCATTAAAACATTCTTGCCCAAGATTTTATATTTTTCTCTTTCATAACCATTCTAAAATGTGTTTATGCTTTATCCAGATAATAAAATATGTTGAGCATTATTTCACTTATCTGTTGATCTGTTATTTTAAAAATGTTCTGTTTCACTGTCTATTTTAAATCGAGTTATTCATTTTCTTAGTAGTGTGTGTTTTGAATTTCATGTGTATTTTTATACCGGTCCCAAATTAGGGGTATGATTTGAAAGTCATGAGTTCATTGTATAAGTGTTTCTGTTCACTGTGTTATTCCCCATGCTGTTCAGAGCTTTTTATTTTATCATACTTTGCCTGCTTTGGGTTTTGTTGCATCCACTTCAGGAGATACACTCTAGGAAAAATGTTCTTCTATTTTGTAGCTTGTCTTTTCACTCTGTTCATTACAAAAGATTGAAACAAGAGCTCTACCTTCTCATCCTGTACTAAATAAAATCAAAGTGAAACAAAGATATAGGTACAAAACCAGAACATTGAATGTGCTGAAAGATAACATGGGGAAAACTCCCAAAGCCATGAGCAAGGCAAAGATTTCCTGAGTAGAAGTCTAAATAGCACAGAGTATACTATGAAACACCAATAGTTGGGATTACATCAATTAAAAATATACTGAACCGAAAGCACAATGAATGGGGACTCATGGAAGTCTTCACAGAAAATCAGAAATCCTGATTTTAACAGCAGGTAGATTGCATTGAATGACAACACAAGTGTAAAACTTTTCTTTCCAATTCCAGTAAGACTTGGGCATCATTTTTCTTGGATTTTTCTGGACGTTTATCCTTGTTTTTGTTCTCTATATTATACCTTCATTCTTTACTTATGGAGTCGCTATATTCCAAAGAGGTAGTGCATGGTAAGGAACAATTAAACATGTGTTCTGAATGTGCAGCTGACCTCAATCTCTTACATTAGTGGAACTCCAAACTCTACAATCATAATGGTGAGGCTTTTTGGGACCAGTGAACAAGCTGCACACAAAACACACTTGTTTATCACAAATGCAACCCTGCAATAAACCTGAATATTGTGGTTTGAGTTTAGATAAAACAACTCCTACATTAAAATCATTTGTCTTAGAAAGAAAACAACACATGTCATAGGTTGTTTACCACTGCCCTAAAACAAATCCAAGTATGGTGAACTACAAGAGAGCATATTACATTTTACAATCCTTTATCTGCTTTTTTATGAAAATTCCTTATCCTGTAAATCATACTCCCTAAATTTTATTCATTGACCTACTTCATTTTAACCAAAACATCAAGGAAAACAAATAATTTTCTGTCACACAAAACAAATGTTTTAAAATATATGAAGAGTTATAAAGTTTAGCAGATAGGTTGGGGACATACTCAGGTATGAGCAGTAGCAACATGGTAACCCAGTGGAAAGGAGGTGCCAACCATCAGTGACAGTGAGTTTTCTACTTCTACATAGGGTAGGAAAACTCTTCTCCCTATGTGAGAAATCAATCTATAGCAACACATAAAGACTTCCATGTGGACTAAGGATCTAAATACAAATATTTTAGTTAAAATAATTAAGTTAGTAAGTAAAGTTCAATAATAGTGTGTCTTTCACAGTAAGCTATAAAATAAGGACAAATCTGAGTCTTGTATTGGCCAATTGATGTACCGTGAGACTATAATTTTAAGTGAAGTAAATCAGGTGAACAAAATTAAGTATTGTAATTTCTCTTATATGAGAAACTCCAAATAAAAATAATGTGCAAAATAAAAAATAGATAATAAGAAAGAAGGAGATAGGTTTTTGTAAGCAGAAAAGGAACCAGAGATGGAGGGAGAGAGAAGGAAAGGAAGAGGGAAGAGAAAGCACAAAGAAATTCTGCTATGTATAGATACCAACTCTCCCCCATGAATGTATTCACTCTATACTACAGACATGCACTAATCAAAATAAAAATTAAACAATAAACTGCAAATATTGAAAATGACATGTTTAGGTTTATGCTTTATCATGTGCATTATGGACAAAAATAAACAGGAGATAGTTGTGTGAATAATATTTATTATGCATAAAACTGATGTCTTAGTTACTCTTCTCTCATTGCTGGGACACATATGTGACACCCAAAATGAAGGAAGAAAAGGTTTACACGCATTTACTGGATATTTCAATCCACGCTCAGCTGGACCCAAGGCAAAGAGGCACATGGCAGAGGCTAGAAGTTCATGGTGGTGGAATACCAAAAAGAGCAACAGAGAGAGAGAGTCTGTTTTTGTGTTTCTCTTATAAGACATTTAGGCTATTGCCCCTGGCTGGGAAAGGTACACACACCCATAATCTCAGCAGTACTAAAATCCCTAATGCCAGGAGTGCTAAAACAAATAATGCCGGTGGATCATGAGTTAGTCTCAAACTCTAGAAGTCTCTACCCCATGACTGCATGAGGCTTTAGGGGAACAACCAGACACAAACCGTAACACTGACAAGTGAATGTATTGATCAAGACCATGTGATAAATGCTTGCAAACTACTAACAAAGATAGAAAGCTTAATAGGAAATATATTTTAAAGAGGAAATTGAAATGATGATATATACTTGGGAAAGTGAAAAATAAATTCATTAATTATGAAGTAACAAATTGTAACATGGGTTATTTTGCCTTTCACTTATCAAATGAGAAATGCTTAAAAGTGATATAAAAAGAATGAGAAAGATACAAAACATAAGAGCTATAATTTCATCGCCTGTAATCCCAGCACTCTGGAGGCTGAGGCAGGAGGATTGGTGTGAGTTCGAGACCAGCCTGGGCTACAAAAGTGAGCTCAAGGCCAGCCTCAAGTGCATAGTGAGACCCTGTCTCAAAAAGACAAAAAATAAAAAATAAAAAAATAATAAATAAGAGCTGTAATTTCAGGCTTGGACTAGTTGAAATATACTGTAGCAAAACCTGGCTGTGTTTGATGTCAAACGTGCTCTGGTCTCAAGAGGCCAGATCAAGCAGCCTATGTGTCCTCATAGAAACACACAGGGAGTCTTAATATAAGAATGTTGTTTTAAGGATCTGAGACAGGCCTAGCAGGATGGCTCAGTGGTCTAAAGTGCCTGCTTAGGAAAGCTTAGGCAGCTTCAGGGACCATGGTTCGATCCCCGGCACCACATGCTGCTCCAGCCTTGCCCTCAGGGCAAGCTGAGCCGGCCATAAATAAATAAATAAATAAAGTCCTGAAAAATAAAATAAAATAAATAAAGATCTGAGATATTTAAACAGATATGTGGATCACTTAGGTAACAAAAAGACAAAATTTTATGTATGTGCCATAGGAACATGTAGCAATTAGATATAATAATGACAAAACAAGAAGTGACTGTCTTTATCATTGCTCCTCCTTCTGTGTTTATGCTACAAGAAGATCATTAGAAGCAATAACCTAAATATACGTAGCAGTGTGGATGGACTTCTTAGCCTATATCATGTTGACAGAAAAATTAAAGATATACATGGTTCACATACATTTAAATATACAATTGAATATTTGTCACTCCTATGCCTTAGCTAAGATTTGCAAGTTGCAGATTTTATGGATTTTGCAATAAATTTTCTTTTATATAATAAGATATCTTGAAGCCAACACCCATGTTTAAACACAAAATTCATTTAGGATTCACATAGACCTACTACATATAATTATAAGACAATTTTAAGCAGCATTTTATTTCGACATGCAACTAAGCTTTGTAATGTTGAGTTTCCTAATTATAAGCTTTTGAAAAGTTTCAGATGAAGGATTATAGGTATCATATTTTCTATTAGGAATATTGAATTTATAAAATGACCATCCCTCATAATGCTGTAATGGAATAAGATGAGATGGTTAAATACGAACCAAGATAAATTACAAAATGGCTCTAAGTGACAACAGAAACAAAAATGGAAATCAAAAATAAGAAAATAACATTAATGTTAAACACAGAAGAAAACCCCCATATGGATAAAAGAAAAAATGAGAGTATATTGAAACTGAGGAAAAATATGAATGAAAAATGAAGTATGTGTCCGTACTGACTAGAATTACTGTCAAATATCTCCACACACTTGAGTTTCTGTTTCTTCGTTTCCATCCTTTTGTACAGCTACCTAAGAGCCACAGGTTATTGGCACTCACTAATGCTGGCAAACAAACAAACAAACAAAAACAAAAATACAACCTTTTCCACAACTTTTTCCTTTTTAGCTCCATCCAATTTGGAGTTGTTTCCTCAAAACTTAATAGGAATCCCCAAGCAAGAGGAAAGGAATTCTTCTTCTACTTATAAAGACAAAGATTCTTAGTGAATTTGTATTGCTATCATCATTCCTTCCAGCTGCATTTTCTGCCTGGAATGTTAGAACAATGTCAACCATTCCCAGCAACCATTGGCAGCCAAGACTGAAACAGCAAGACTGAGTGACCGGAAGAATAATGAATTCCAATCCTTTCTGATATCTTGAGACATTTTAATATATATATATATATATATATATATATATATATATATATATATATACTCAGATTTCTTTCTCACATATTTCAAAAACTGCCAGTTCTCAGTTAATGTGACTGTCTTCATTGTGAGGTTTTACATCAGGCCAATTACCTCTGCTCTAGTCTATTAATTATATAGGTAGGTTGTCTTTCTTGTTATCCCTATACCATTGTTTTATTTACAGAAAACATGAGAATGCAAATGTGGCCATTATTTTCATGTTGAAATATCAAGTAAATTATTAAGCATTTAATAAATGAAAAATATATTGAAAGTTTATATTTGGACTCAAATAATAAAAACACACATGTCTCAAGTTATGGTCAAAAGATTATTCAAAAGGCCAAAATCCAAATCTTGACATCAACACAAAGGCTACCAAATTTTACAGTACATAAATTATTTATTAGGAGAGTGCTATTGTGTTACATGCGAATACATATAAATTACATGCCCTTGCTAGGCTTTTGAAGATAGCTACAACAAAGGGACAATAATAATAATTCACATTTAAATATTCAACAAAATAAGATCTGTTTTCAGTAATGTGATGGAGCTATTCAGGCTACAACAAGCGCATACAGAAGTAACAATTTTTGATCAGGTGTTCAGAATACAATGATCAACCCTCATTTGATTTGAAGCTAATGGGTAGGAAGGATTTAAATAGAACTTGTCCTTAGTTTGACCATTTCAAGAGAAAATCTTGGCTTGCTTTGGTGACTTGCAGCAAAAGAAGTAGCATCTTCTATACCAAAAGGGTCTGTATCTACAGCAGCCAGAGCTGTATCCAAAGCCATAGCCACAACCAGATCCATAGCTGCATACAAAGCCACAGCCACAGCCACAGCCACAGCCACAGCCACAGCCCCCAGAGAAGTTTCTGTAGTAGTTTCAACACATAGTGTTAGGATGTCAAGTTTCAGTTGAAGGGAAGCAAGATATCTCTGAAATGTGAATTTCGTCTTATCTCCATGTCCCTTCTATAATCACGAGAATATACAAGTCATCTCTCTCATGAGCTCTGTTCGGCCACTTGACAAATATCTGGCTATAATAACATCACTATGAACACAAAGAATTTGTGAGGAATTTTTAATTTGCTTAATTCTCCCTGGTAGTTTACAGAAGCCTCCAAGAAAATAAATATATATTTTCTAATGAAGGAAGCTTGTACTATGAAAATTTCATTCTCACTTTGTAATTGCAAATGAATATGACATAACATAGCACATCACCAAAATATTAGTTTCCCTGTTATTCTGTTCTTTTCAGGTCCTAGATAATATTAACTAAATGACACTATTAAGAGTCAGAACCATTAGGAGTAGTAGCATCAGCAACAGCGAGAGTAGAATTCGGTTTGTGAGGTTCTTTTTTTTTCCTTTATTCACTTTATTTTACATCAAAATTACACCAAATTGCTCTTTGTAATTTTAGACAAAGAACTGAGTATTTCAACATGCTGCAACATTTCTTTTTACTTTCTTCTCATTGAAGGAAAACTTGCCTTTTGCTAGGCAACTTCATGATGCTTTAATTTTTGTTATAGTCCATACAGTCAGTAATATGAAGAGGTTAATTCCAAGTGTTTCATTCTTGGTGGAGAAAACATATAGGTTTTATGATTTCTTTCTTGCTGAAGTCAAACAAAGAGAAATCCGTAAATAAAAGTCATTTGTGAGGCTACCGTCATGACTGCGCTCTGTATGAATGCTACTCACATAATTTCGTTCCTCAGTCATACTTCTGAACCAGTGTGGTTGGTGGCAAATGGAAAGTTGATTCGGACCCAGTATCAACATTTCAATTTGAAGGAATAGTATTTAGTGATCTATTGCACATAGTGATGACTAATGTTTAAAATCCATTATGTAATGAGAAGTACAAAAAAGAACATATTTTGGGTGGTTTAGCAAAAACGAATGATTCTGTGTTATGCATACATGCCAGTTAGCTTGACCTAAACATCTCACTAATTTTTTAAAATGTATTCCCTCCATTCCAGGACAGAATTTTAATGTTCACATGCACTTAATTATAAAATTCCAGGTAGTTTATTGCTTATTTATATTTCTTTCCCATCTTTACCTTTAGCACATCAGTATGATTTATATGCAACCAGTAATTCAACTATCATACATATGAAATGAATCCTAAAATTGAAAGTCTTTTTCCATGTTTCCATGACTGATGGGTTGTATTCCATGATTTTCTTTTTATAGAAGCTTTTCTCAAATTTCTCATGGTTTAAGACTTCATCTGTTTTGCTTTACCTTAAATCCCTGCTTCTCACTTTACACATCAGTACAATTTATACTAACCAATAATTCAACTAGCATATACATGCAATGAATTCCTAAAATTGAAGGTCTATAAATATGTCCGGGTCCAATCAGGAGAAATGAGCCACACAGTTGATCAATCAATGAGATTTTAATATAAAAAGAACTACTAGATTATGAAAAACAGCAACTAAAACAAATGATATCTTTCAATGTTGTATTTTAGGATGGTAGGAAATTCTCAAGGCAGGAGCTCTAATTTAAAAACCAAACTAAAAGGTACTATGAAATAGAGACAGGGCCAGGCGTGGTGTCGCATGCCTATAATCCCAGCACTTGGGAGGCTGAAGCAGGAGGATCAGTTGTTATCTCAGTAAAGCTGATGAAGTTAGACATTAACAAATAAGCAAATCCTACCCTGCAAAAACTGGACAAATGAACCCTCTGTAGTACAAGTGGTGACTAACTGATCACCAGCTAATGGTGTGGACATGTGGAGGACTTGGGAAGGATGCTCACCGAGACACTATAAGTAAGATGTACAAGGCAGGCTGTAGAGGGTATTGGTGTATCTCTGTGTATAGAAAGTATCCAGCAGAAAAGTTTAACCATGAAGTATAAAAACTAAAGCCATAATAATATGCTGAGCTGTAAAAGGCTCAACTCGACAGCTTCCAGCCTTGCCAGTTCTGCTGATAACCCACTACTATTATGGACTATTGGACTATATGTACAGCTACTTTGTCTTAGTTCAATGAGAAGAAAAATTTTTACTAATAGTGTCTAGAATGGGCTGGTGAGATGGTTCAGTGGTCTAATGCACCTGCTTAGGAAAGCTTAGGCAACCACAGGGATTGTGATTCGATCTTTGGAGCCACATGCTATGCCAGCCCCATCCCCAGTGCAAGCTGAGCAGGCCATAATATAATATAATATATATGATATCATAATATATATTATGGTAATATATATTATGATATCAGGTCTGTATCTTGTACTCTGAACAACTACTATGAAGACAACAAAATGCATTGTATTAACTGTTCTACTAACATGTTTAGAAACTGCCTCATTGTTATTTCTTTCTTATTAAAATTAATATCTCTTTTTTAAAAAGAAAGTATTCAAGAGACCCGTACAGGAAAATTCTTAACATTGCTTCTGCCTGTGTAGAGGAGCAAATACTAATTAGTGTGATTGAAGCTCTAATATTGTCAAGCTTCCATAAAAAGCCAAAACAAGAGAGGACATAGACCTAAAGAAATGGCCTTGCAACCAGTCTATCAACACATTTGCCTTCCTTCCAATACAGCAGACAAACACCCAGGAGAGCCAGACTGGCTGAATCCTCATATACATCCACTCTTAAGAAAAAATTAAGGTTGTGTATTCCTGTAAGGAGAAGTGTAAAAGGAAATCTCATTTCTTCTCAGAGAGCAAAAGTGGATGACTTAGTTTGAAATTCATAGCTGAATACATCTCCCTTTAATGTTCAGAGGCTAGGTAGTAAAAATAAATTTCCTGAAAAAGAGTGACTAATTTCTTGTCTACTAATTTTAGGACAGTGTTAATCAGTTTTCTGTTGTTTTATAAAATCTCAAGAACATCAATTTAAATGACAACAGATTTATTTTGGTCCATGATTTTGGAGCTTTTGTTGCATGGTCTTTTGATATCATTTCCCATCCTCTGAATTTTTAGATCCTGTGTTTCCTCAAGAATTAGATATGTGGGGCCCGGCAGGATGGCTCAGTGGTCTAAAGCTCCTGCTTAGGAAGGCTTAGGCAACTGCAGGGACCGCGGTTTGATCCCCGGCACCACATGCTGCGCCAGCCCTGCCCTCAGGGCAGGCTGAGCCAGCCATAAAAATAAATAAATAAACAAAAGTTCTGAAACAAGAAAATAAATAAATAAAATTTTTTAAAAAAGAATTACATATGTGTCTTGTGTTTAATGTTCAGTATGATATCTTTTCAAATCTGGTCTTCCAATCTGTGTCTTTTGATTGGGGAGTTAAGATCATTTACAATTGAGACTTATTAATGAAAAGTGTCAACAGATTTGTCCTTGCATGATTTTTCTCATGCTGATCGTTTAATTTTTTTTCATTTGATTTAACTGAAAATTCTGCTCAATGTACTCATTTTTTAAGCTATTTGGTCTTATTGGCTCCCTTATCTCTGTCTAGGATTTCTTTGGGTATTTCTCATAGTGTATCACGTTTAGGAATTTCTTTTTTTTTTTTTGAGACAGGGTCGCACTATGCAGTTCAGGCTGGCCTTGACCTCACTTTTGTAGCCCAGGCTGGTCTCGAACTCACACCAATCCTCCTGCCTCAGTCTCCCGAGTGCTGGGATTACAGGCGTGAGCCACCACGCCCAACTTTTCTTTTATTTTTTTTAATAGGAATTTCTTAAAGTGCTCTCTTTCATGGAAATCTCATATTTCTCATAGGTTTTGAAAGATATTTTTGTAAGATAATACAACCTGGGTTGAAAGCTATTAATTTACGATTTTACAAACTTCACCCCTACCTCTCCTGGCCTCTAAATGGAGAATTTATTGTAATTCTGAGAGATTTACCTTTAGAAATTTTTTGTGGCTTTTTTCTTATATCTTTTAAAGTTCTGTTTTTGAATTGCAATTCTAAGGTTTTAACTATGATGTATCATGAAGAATTGTGTTTTTAATTATAATTATTTGAGGTTTTATACACCTCATCTACCTAGAAGCTGCATTAATCCATTATGCTTTGAAATTTTCAGCTATTTATTTCAATAAGTAAATTCTGCATGTTTTGTGCTGTCTTCTGTCTTTTTTCTGTCTTCTTTTTTTTCTTACTCTTTTTTTTTTTTTTTTTTTTTTTTTTTTTTTTTTTTTTTTTTTTTTTTTTTTTTTTTTTTTTTTTTTTTTTTTTTTTTTTTTTTTTTTTTTTTTTTTT